>OY812998.1:82123932-82268932 GCA_963681545.1 Germaria angustata
CTAGTATATATATATACCAATAAAAAAAGGAAAATTTTTTTGAAAGTGAAGGTATGTAGCTGTTGTACAAATAATTTTATATACCATAATAAAATATGAGATCTCTAATTTAAGAAAAAAGTTTGCGCAAGTTTACGCCATAATTTTTGGTGATTTCTTGAAAATTTTATCTTTCTTCTGTGTTTTTCGAATTATTGATGTGAAATATTAGTTCTGTTCCACATGCATAACGAAACAGTCCGAACTAGCCCAAAGTTACCCAAAACCGTCCCACATAACAATTTTTGTGCAAAAAAGAGAGAAATTGAGAGAGTAATTTTTTTCATTTCCTGTACAAATTTGAACGAACTTTTTCTTTGGGTAAGTTCGGACAAGAATTTATTAATCAGCTGTTTTTTGTTTACATATGAAACTGATAGATTATCAGAAAATTTGCAAGCACAAAGAAAATTTTAGTTTTTATAAATAAATATATTAAAAAGCAAAATGGAGAGTTTCAATGAAAAAATTAAAGTGGTAAAAACGTTAGTGCATAAACATTTTCTTTTTTATTTAATACTAGCTGACCCGGGCAAACCTTGTTTTGCCTTCAAATTTGCACTAAATCGACATAGCAATTATTGTTCAAATAAAGGTATCGGGCTAATTAAACCCACTACACGCTAGTTAAGGACCCAACGCCTTCAGCAAAACGCAGCATAGGCTTATCGCGCTAATCTCTATTGGGCAAAACACAAAAAACAAAATATTGGGCCATCTGTCGGACAAACTTCAAACTACACTACTTCAAACTAAACACTCCTCATGTCCCATAGAACATGTATATAAAGTTTGGTCAAAATCGGTGCAGTAGTTCTTGAGTTACGATGCAAAAACACCCACACAAAACTAAGTATTGCGCCATCTGTCGGACGAACTTCAAACTACACAGAAACACTCCTCACGTCCCATAGAACATGTATATAAAGTTTGGTCAAAATCGGTGCAGTAGTTCTTGAGTTACGGTGCAAAAACACACACACAAAACTAAGTATTGCGCCATCTGTCGGACGAACTTCAAACTACACACGAAAACACTCCTCACGGCCCATAGAGCATGCATATGAAATTTGGTCAAAATCGGTCCAGTAGTGTTTGAGTTTAGCGATCACGAACATACACGTAATTTTTATGTACATATAGCTGACACCGTCAGCTCAAAATATCGTTGGAACTACATAACCGATTTAAGAGTTTGATATCTCGTTTAGAAGAACATGACAACGGCTTTCCAAAAAAAGTAAAATAAAATAAAAAAAGCACAAAAAATAAATATATGTATATGTCATTGGTGGTGCAATATGAAAATTGGATTTTGCCACGCCCCTCCGCCCACAGACCGAAAATAAAAAATCGGACTTCACAGTGTCACCCGCCCGAGTATTCTGAAGGTTCTCTGAAAATTTCGTCAAAATCGGCCCAACCGTTTTGGAGCCATTACGTTACATACATACATACACACTTCCAATTTTATATATATAGATTTAAAATGTTTTTATAGCTATGTGAAGAATTTTTTTGTTTTTCAATTATTTTACAGCTGTTGACAATGATGCAAATGCTTTATTTTTATAATTTGAAGACTTTTAAGCTTCTAAAAGCACTTAAATTGATTTTAGTTTAAAAAGTAGGCAGCATTAGTATTTCAGGAACTACAAAAATGGTTTTTTGCGTTCCAGCTATTTTGGGTAACTTTGGCAAATTTAGAGAGTATTTTTCATTTTGCTCTCAATAGTCCGAACTTGTCCAAAATCTTGTGGAACAAACCTATTATTTACATAACTTTCAATAACTACCAAAGTGATGGATTACCAGCCTTTAAAAAAGGAATTTCTTAAAATTAAGTTCTTAGTTCATAAGTTTAAATTTACTAACTGTCTTATTATCAGGAATAATTATAAGTCAACCACACGCATACAAACCTTTTATACTGTTATTGTTTACCTGCGGTGTATATAAGACTTGATCATCTCCAAGACACTTTATTTCTTGTGAAAATATAGTTAGATATGTACCTACCTAATTTAAAAGCGTTACAAATCAAAATTATGTTTAAAAACGGTATAGGTATATAAAAAATGCACCCAATTATCAGGTTATTAACTATGTAACGGGAAAATCCACTTTGAAAAATATACATGTATGGCTTATTGCCCAGAATTCTTATTATAAGAGTTTTTCAACTTTGAGAGATGACATGAAAATGATGTTCTAAATAGGTTATTTTTGAGCAGTGACCCTTTTTTAAGCTGCAATACACAAAAACACGAAAGATAAAAAAACCTTTTTCATCAGATACTATTAAAATACTTCTTCCTGATTATAATTTTGAACTTTTTAATTAGTTTAATTTTTTTATGTGATGAGTATTTAATAATATAAAATAAATATTAAAAGTGTGTTCGATAAATTTTTTCTCCAATTTATTAACCAACGTAGCTGAAGTATACGTGATCTACAGCAGTAACAAAAGTGCATAGATACAATTTGTTTAATTTAGTATAATAATAAGAAAAAGGGAACTAAAAAATGTTATATAACTATTACAAACTGTTATATTCTATGAGCATAGTTGCATACATTTGGCTTGGGCGTAAAAGGTTGCATTTTTCTTACAATCTCCCCGTCAAACCAAATGCGATTTCAAATATAATTCAAAAATACAATGTAAATTAAACAAAACTAAATTTCAACACAAGGTTTTTACATATATATAAATTACAACAATACAAATGTTTCTGCTTATTTAAAATTTTTGTTAAAATATCTGCTGCATTTTCGTTTGTTGTAACATACTTTATATTAATCTCTTTATCTATAAATTTCTCCCTAATATAATGCTAGCGTATATCTATATGTTTCCTCTTCTTCTGCACTGTAGGATTTTTAACCATAAAAGCTGCGCTTTGGTTGTCGCATAAAACAGGTTTAGGGGGCTCCACATAATCATCAAAACTCATCTCATTAAGTTAACTTCGAAGAAAAATGGTTTCTTTTGTTCGCTGACACAAAGCAATATATCCAGGTTCCATCGTACTTAAAGCCACTACATGAAATGGCTCCACATGCCATTAATGTAACAAAATCTGAGAAGGACTTACTATCAATTGAATCACTTGCCCAATCACAATCTGTGAAACATTCAAAATTTGTGATATTATTAGAGAAAGTTATTTTACCTATTGGATATTTCTTGACGTATCTAAGGACGTATTTGGCAGTCGCATAATGTTCTTTGTGCGAGTGTGTGTTGAATTGTGATAATTTCGATATCACATGCATCAAATCAGGTCGCGATCAAACGGCTAAGTACATTATTGCTCCAATTAAGCTTTGATAAGCTGTTGTAGGCAAATTTTCACATTGGTCGGTACATTTTTTGAGAATCGTGCCGCTTGGCCATGTAGTAGCTGCAGATTTGCAACTTGACATACCCCACCGTTCAAGTAATTCTTCCGTGTAACGTTTCTTGTGAATACTTATGTCACCTCTTAGACCTTCTCCCTGAATTTCCATGCCTAAATAGAAAGAAGTTGCACCTCGATCTACTTTTACTTGCTCATTTAGTTTAATAATTATATTTCGCATTTCCTGCTCACTAGAACATGCCAATAGTAGATCATCAACGTAGATGCCGATTAAGCATAACTGATTTTCACTTTGTTTAACGTACACGCAGGTATCAGATTTGCAACGATTGAATCCAATTTCTAGTAACATATCGTTAACCTTCTTATTCCATTCTCGGCCAGCCTGTTTTAAACCATACAATGCCTTTTTTTAGTTTACAAACTTTATCTGAATGCTGTTTATCTTCAAACATTTTTGGTTGCACTATGTATACTTCATCCTCTAAGTTTCCATTTAAGTAAGCTGCCTCAATATCAATATGGTTTACTAATAACCAGGGTTGGGCAGTATTTGAAATACATGTATTTGAGATACGTATTTAAAATACAAATACGTATTTTGTATTTTAAATACATACAGATTTTTAAGTATTTTGTATTTTAAATACATATCCTGAAAGTATTTTGTATTTTGTATTTTAAATACATGATCAGCAAGTATTTTGTATTTTGTATTTTAAATACAGCAAACCATGTATTTTATCCGATCCACTGTTGTAGGAAAATTTAAATTTCTTTAAACCGTTAAGAACAGACAATTCATCTATAAAAGGGATTAAGATAGACTGACTTCCAATATTGGAGCATGGTAGTAGACCAGTGTCTCTAATTTGATCATTGGCATAAGTAGATGAAAATAAATCTGCAAACAAGTTACTTATTTCAGCATCCTCATCTGATTAATTTTCATTTAACTTCATTGTAGGTGGAAAGAAGTAGATTTTCTTTTTAAATTTACAAAATTGTGAAACGATTCTTCTTAAGGTTGTTTTTAATTTTGACGATATAGCTCTTATAGCAATTCTGATTTAATTTGTTATATTCGGCACGAGCAACTGAGTATTTAGCAAAGTCTGATGCTGATCCAGATTTTTTATACTTTTTATAATATCTATTTTTGCTATTTTTAATTTTAGAAAGAGCTTTAGTATTCCATGGCGGTCCAAAGGAATCTGAACAAGTTTTTCTTGGAAAACATTGGTTCAAGATCAAATATATCCTTTGTAGAAACTCATAACAATAGGATGATGACATCAGCTTTGTTTTCAAAGTTAGAAATTGACAGTAAACTACTTTAGTCAGTATTATAAAGTAGCTCAGTTACCCTGCTATAATTCCCTTTTTTGAAGCATAAGCTATTGACTATCGATTTTTCCGCAGAATGAGATGTATATAATGAAAACCATGAATTTACTAAAATTATAGGATGATAGCGGTCTTCTGGCAAAGTGAATGAATCAGTGCGAAGAACAGAGGTGTCAACAAAAACCATGTCTAAAAATTTAATATTATCGTTATAGATGCCATTCATCTGATAAAGATTCACATCTAGTAAGCAATCAATAAACTCAGTGTATTTCTCATTGGCGCCAGATTTATAGGGCGTGAATTAACCATTATCAGTAGAACGGTTCCAGGAAATAATAGACATATTAAAACCACCAACTGCAATGATAGTATCATTACGATTAGACATTCGCACAACGGAGTAGATAGCGTCTGAGTGTTTCTGGTAAATTATTTCAGGTGAATTAGAAGGGATATACGAACACGCTACGAAAATTCTCTTATGTTGAATTTTGTCAAAACAGCCATAAATTCAATATCCGGAAAAGACGTAAACGATAAAGCTTCGGATGTAAGCAGGCTAAAAACTGCTATCAAGACACCACCTTCCTTTATGTTATTGCTATGATCACGTCTATATATAGTATACTTAGCAGCAAAAATTTCCGTGTTCAACATATGTATTATCATTAAGCCATGTTTCAGTAAATGCTATAGCATGATAGTCAAATGAGTAACTTTAATTAAATAACGCAGATAACTTCTTTTTAATGACACGAACATTTTGGTATATAAGAATAAATTTTCAATATATTTGTTTAGTTTTTTTCAATATTTGTTGCCGTTGAAGGCAATTGAACAGAATTCCTTTGTCATGTTTTAAATATAAATTCGCGAACGTAAATACCATTAGGCTAGAAATTTGAAGAAATAACTATATTAAACAACTCATCCGGTACATTAATCTTGAATAATGCCACTATTCTTGGTTCAGAGTAAGAAAATGTATACACTGAGATATCTAAGTTGGAACCGTACTTTAAGTTTATATATGAATAAACTTCTTCAACAGTAGTATCTAATGCTAATCGGGAAACGAAGATTGTTTTGTTTGGAGGTATAACTCTAATCGGTCTAATAACCCCTGCAGTATTATTTTTGATTCCAGTTTGAGCAGGACTAGTACATCTATTAGATAGGTTATTAGTAGTTAATATATAAAATAGGATGTGTGTATGTATGTATGCATGTAACGTAATGGCTCCAAAACGGCTGGGCCGATTTTGACGAAATTTTCAGGAAATCTTCAGAATACTCGGACGGGTGACACTGTGAAGTCTGATTTTTGAATTTCGGTCTGTGGGCGGAGCGGCGTGGCGAAATCCAATAATTCATAAAATGAGAACGGCTGGGCCGATTTCTGTAAAACTTTTTGTCAGTTGTTCGTATTTTCGAGGAGAAGGTTTTTGTGGAAGAAAATTTTGGAAAATCCCTCCGGAAAAGTCGGAAAATTGGAAAAATAGCAAATCGAGTTTTTGTATGAAATTTTGTTTCCTTAATGGCTTTTCACATGAAAAAATAGATAGTTTGTCTGAAGGCTTAAAATTGGGGCGAGGCGAAGTTCGCCTGGTCCGCTAGTAGTTAATAAAGTATTAACAGGTGTTCTTTCGGCGACTGTAGATAATTAAGTGGGTTGGCTCGTACGTTGAATAGAAGATACGGTACTGTCATTAACATAAGTACATGTACATGACGTGAAAGTATTTTGTATTTTGTATTTGAAATACGTGCAATAAATGGAAGTATTTTGTATTTTGTATTTTAAATACATACAGATTTTTAAGTATTTTGTATTTTGTATTTTAAATACATCTCCTGAAAGTATTTTGTATTTTGTATTTTAAATACATGATCAGCAAGTATTTTGTATTTTGTATTTTAAATACCGCAAACCATGTATTTTGCCCAACACTGCTAATAACCGATGCCTAGAAGCTAATGCTAAAAGCAATCTTATAGTACTCCGGGGGCAAAGGTTTCTCTATAGTCAACTTTATATTTCTGCGAACATCCATGTGCAACTAACCTAGCTTTGTACTTTTCGATAGTACCATCTGGCGAACGTTCAATAACAAAAATCCATTTACACCCTATTATATTTCTATCCTTAGGTTTATTAACCAACTCCCACGTTTTATTATTTATTAAAGAATTGTATTCATTTTGCATTGCTTCTTTCCAGTTTCAAAATTTTCTGAGTTCAAAGCTTCATTAATAGTATTCGGGTTAACATTTCAGGTCCATTTTCAGTAATATACACTTTACGTGGTCTTCCTTTACTACCCGTTCTTACAATTCTATGTCTTCCTCTTTCTCTTTTTTTATTTTCAACAAATGAATCTTCTCTATCAGTTTCATTATTCGATGGACTAACCTGTTCCTCATAATAATCACTCTTTTTAGGGCTGCTTTCATCTTCAGTTTTCAGCATAATATCTGCTTCATGTTCTATGTTTCTTGTACGAATATTAAAATGAAACTTCCGTTCTGTTGTGTTGATGTTGTTCACTCAAAGAATGCTTTTATTGAATAATGATTTTTGCTACAATTGTCAATTGGTTAGTGTTGCCATATTCCTACTTTAATGCTTAAGGTACACGTAACTTATGTATGTAACATCTTCCTTTCTGTAGGATATTTCAAATTTTAAAGAATTTATGAAATAAATTAATATGTACATACTTAAATAACGGAACCATAATTAAATAAACAAAAGTGATATAATTAAAACATAATTATAAATAAACAAAAGTGATATAATTATTTCAATTCATTAACAAATTTAACTTCTCCGGCCGTTTAACAATTCTACCCTTTCGAGTAATATAACCCTCCATCTTCTTTCCACCATTATCCTGCACAACAATTTCAAATTCTTTGTTCTCACTCTGTTCAAAGTTTGTATTTTTCTGTATTTTCTTAATATGATCCTGACTTCTTCTATAAATATTACCATTATTATCCTGTACTAAAAATGATCTTGGTTCTTTACAAGTGTCTATAATTTGTCCATGAAACCAACAACTTGTTGGTGTTTTCTTAAACATTACCGAATCATCTTTATTTACTGGTTTTGCACACTTAGCCGTGCTGTTGTAATAATCAGTATATTTTTGAATATGTGAATTTAATTGCTTTCTGTATTTGATCTTATCTATGATTCTTGGTTCAAAAATTTTGGTTAAAGACGGAATTTTTATTCTTAAAGATCTTGACATTAATAGTTCCGCAGGGATAGGTAAATTGCCTTTAGATGTCGTCCTATATTGAAGCAATGCCACATATGGATCAAAATGACTCTCCTTCGCCTTCAATAGTAGTTTTCTGATTGTCTGAACAGAACGCTCCGCCAAACCATTGGATCTCGGTAAGTATGGACTAGATGTGTTGTGATATATTTTCCAATTTGTACAAAACTCCTTAAATTCCTTAGAATTAAAGGGTGGACCATTATCAGTAACTAAATTGCAAGGTATACCATGTCTGGAAAAAATTGATTTTAACTTTTGTATTACCTGAAAGCTGTTGTAGTAAGTAAGTCAATCTCAATATATTTTGAGTAATAATCAACTACCCGTAAGTATGTTCTTCCATCAAACTCAAAGAGATCACACCCTAATTTGAACCATGGCACGTCAATAATCTCATGCGGAATAATTTCCGATCTAGTTTACGAATCACTGACCTTCGTAGACTAGTAGGTAGTGTACTAGACTCGTAATGCGAAGGTCCCAGGTTCGAATCCTGCCGCAGATCTCTGGCAGTTTGAAAGGGAGCGCACAACAAGCCTTCACTGGCTTAAGTGTATGTAGTATGACATGGGCTATCACACCCCTCCAATCAACCTAACCTAACCTAACTTAAGTTTTCGAATTCTGATGCCGCATACACACCTCACAGTTTGGCACTACATTCTCAATATCGTTATAAATATTAGGCCTGTAAACTGACTGTCTAGCTAAATCCTTGCATCTTAGTATTCCCAAATGTCCCTCATGTATCTTAGACAAAATTGAACTACGCAAACTTTTGGGAATAAAAATTTGATGGTTCCTTAACAAAATTTCATCGAAAGTTGATATTTCATCCTCTATGTTGAAATAAGGCATTATATCTGACCCAACCTGTTTCTTATTTCTAGGCCACCCATTATTAACATAATCAGATGTCCTCCTAAAAGTTGCATCATTTTTTGTGTGCTCTCTGAGAAGTTCTATTTTTGCGAACGGTATCCCCAAACAGGAAGACAGCAAGCTGCAATGAAGGGATATTTCCTCATTCATTTCAGATGTTGTTTCTGATAAAGGAGCTCAGGATAAGGTGTCAGCTATTTGTAACTCCTTCCCTGGCTTGTAAGCTACCGATAAATTGTATAGCTGCAACCTTAACATAAATCTTTGGAGTCTGGCCGGTGTTTTGTACAGAGGTTTGTCAAATAAACTTACCAGTGGCTTATGGTCCGTTTCAACTAACACATTGGATCCGTAAACGAATTGATGAAATCTGCTGCATCCAAACAAAATTGCATATAACTCCTTTTCTATTTGTGCATAATTCTGCTGTGATTGCGTTAATGAAACAGATGCATAAGCAATTGGCTGTTTATCATGCATGATCGCTGCGCCCAGTGCTTATTTTGATGCATCAAAGGTTAATGTTAATTTCTTCTTCGGGTCGAAATATTCTAATACGGGTGACTGTGTAATTTCCTGTTTCAGATTCTCAAATTCGCTTTGATGTTTTTCTGACCAATGCCAGGCAATGTCATTCTTCAAAACCTCTCTAAGATTTTTATTTTTCGAAGCTAAATTCTCAATGAATGTTCCTAAATAGTTTATCATACCCAAAAATCTTTGCAACTCCTTCACGCTTCCCGGTTCGGGTATTCCCATAATAGATTTAACTTTTTGTAAATCTGGTTTAATTCCAAAATTACTAAATACGTGCCCCAAAAATTTAATTTCTGTCTGAAAAATCTTACACTTAGATTTGTTAAACTTTAATCCAACCTCTCTAGCCCTCTGCAATACAGTTTCTAAAATCCTCAAATGTTCCTCCTTCGAAGAAGAGTAAATTAAGAAATCATCAATATATATTATTAATCCTAAAATATCCCCAAACAATCTAACCATTTCAGCATGAAATATTTCCGGTGCCGCATTAATTCCAAATGGCAATCTTAAAAATCTATAGCGACCAAGAAGACTGTTCGTCTAATGGGACCATCTAAAATCCGCTATTGGCGTCAAGCGAAGAAAAATATTTTGAACCACGCAGCTTTGCTTTACAATCCTCAATATTAGGAAGAGGGTAGTGTGGCCTTAAAATTGCAAGTCTTTAACTACCATTCGGTTTTGTCACCAGAACAATTGAACTAACCCATTCAGTTGGTTCACTAACCCAAGACCAAGACCAGAAAAAATATCAGAATACTTTTCTGTAATATTATTTAATGATACAAAGTTCACATTTTTAACCAAATTCATTTGAATAGCAGACTGAAGGCCTATAATATTTTTACACTTTATTGGCACGACAAAAAATTTTAGAATATGTGTATGTTCTTGAAAACTTATTTCTAAATTTACTGGAAATTTTTCACCACTAAAAGTAATAATATTTACAGACGTTTTCTTTAAAAAATATTTAGGAATTATCTTTTCTACAATTTGCAACGATATAATATTGGCTTGAGCGCCAGTGTCAACTTGACATTTTGTTGTTATTCACTTTAACCTCAATATTCCATTCATTGGCTGTTGTGACTGCTGTTTTAGAAAGGGCGCCAATAAATAAATCTTGTTCTTCTTGCTCAACATCAGAATCGCTATCTTTTTCAATGTTGACATTTCTGACAAACCGCCTTTTAGCAAAACACATTTTCGAAAAATGGCCAATTTTACTGCAATTATGGCATTTAACTATTTCTGTTGGACATCTATTTTGGTGATTCAGTCCACACCAACTGCACTTTCCTGCATGCTGTTTGCCAAAAGCTACAGGTTTTGATTTCCTATTCAGCATATTTATGACTGGTTCCACTAGCGGCTCATGTACGTCGTCAAGTCTCAACACCTTCTCTTTGGCCATGGCAATAGACTTTGCTATCCCAACAGCCTTTTCCAATGAAATTCCGCCTTTCGAGTTTTTTGGAGGGAGATACAGCGGGAACATTCACAATTGACAAGATGGTAACCGAAGTGCATAGAGTAATTAGTTTAAAAAGGGATGACGCCGTTGTCGAGCAAAGTGTACATATACTTAAGTCCAAAGATAATAAAGGCAAAATAACGGAAAAAAACAATGAAAAAAAGGTTAGTACGAGTGAGAAGCCGAAAAGGCCTTGCTGGCAATGTGGCGCGATGCACTTCGTAAAATGCTGTACGTTCACTAAGCACTTATGTAAACAATGTGGATTAATCGGCCACAGAGAGGGCTATTGTTCAAATTTTGTTTCAAACAGCAAATCACAGCATAAGAAGAAACTAAAAAAATATAACCATCATAAGTTTCAACCCAACTTACGTGCCGTGAACAGCGTAGCTGCGAACAGAAAACACATATTAGTGAAGATTAATGGTATAACCCAACGCTTGCAGTTTGACACGGGTGCAGACATAACCATAATATCAAAGACTATGTGGTCGAATATAAATAAACCTAACCTTATTCAACCATCGCAAACACCGAGAGATGCGTCAGGTAATGTACTTGAGCTAATTGGCCAGTGTGAAGCAGAGATGATGTTTAGAGGTACAGTGGTAACATCCACCCTTTTTGTAACAAATCACACACACTTAATGTTAAGGGAGCTGACCTGATGGGCCTGTTAGGTATTTGGAGTTATCCAATGGAATCAATCTGCAACAACATTACCGCTTCAGAAATTCAGGGAATTAAAAACAAATTTCCAAAAGTGTTTGCCAGCCAGCCCGGTCACTGTTCTACGTTTAAGGTGAATCTTAAAATTAAAGCAGATGCCAAACCGGTATTTAAACCATAACGGCCGGTGGCTTATGCAGCACTGCAACAAGTAGATGACGAACTTCACCGCCTCGAACAGGCTAATATCACAACACCTGTTACTTATTCTCAATGGGCTGCACCCATTGTGGTTGTCAAACGGGCGAATGGAAAAATTCGTTTATGCGGTGACTATTCGACCGGCCTGAACGATTGCTTGGAACCACACCTCTACCCTCTTCCATTGCCAGACGATATTTTTGTGAACTTCAACAATTGCAAAGTTTTCACACGTATCGACCTAACTGACGCATATATGCAAATCGAAGTTGATGACCAAACAAAGCAGCTGCTCACAATTTGTACACATAGAGGTTTGTTTACCTTTAACCGGCTCGCACCGGGGGTAAAATCCGCTTCTGGAGCGTTCTAGCAGGCGATAGATACAATTCTATCTGGGGTTCAATATGCCCATCCATACCTTGATGACGTCATCATAGCAACACCGTCAACGGAACTAAACCGCCAAGCACTTAACGAAGTGTTATCACGTTTTGAAAGGTATAACCTTACAGCGAATTTCGATATATGTAGTTTTTTTCTCGCAGCTGCACCTATCTTGGGTACCAAGTCGATGAGACCGGCGTAAAACCCGACCCTGGAAAAATTTCTACTATACTAAAAATGCCAGCTCCTGCAAATCTTATACATCTACAGTCATTCCTGGGTGCAGTGAACTACTACGGCAAATTTATTCGTGAAATGCGGCAGCTGAGATCGCCGTTAGATGCACTATTAAAACGTGACTGCAAATGGAAGTGGACAAAGCCGTGTCAAAAATATTTTGGCATCCGATCTAATGCTAACGCATTACAACCCGTCCCTTCCAATCAAGATCGCTGCAGATGCCTCCAATTTAGGTATTGGTGCCTATATTGCTCATGAATTTCCAGATGGAAGCGAAAAACCTGTATATCACGTTTCCCGATCACTAACGCCAGCAGAGAGGAACTATTCGCAAATAAAAAAGAAGCTCTGACGCTCATATTTGCGGTTAAAAAGTTCCACAAAATGTTATATGGCCGTCGTTTCAAATTAGAAACCGATCACAAGCCCCTACTAGCTATATTTGGGAGTAAAAAGGGTATAGCAACACATACGGCAAGCCGATTACAGCGCTGGGCTTTAACCTTAATGTCCTACGACTTTGCGTTAAGCTATGTACCAACACAACAATTTGGGTGCGTTGACATATTATCACGGCTTATTAACATAAACCAAAAACTTCAGGAGGACTTAATAATAGCCTGCGCAACACTTGAAGCTGACATAAAGTATTTGACAGAAAGTAAAATCACTGCTTTGCCAATCACTTACAAAATGGTATGCTCTGAAACCCAAAAAGGATGTCGTTCTACACAATATTATAAAGTATATTAAAACTGCGTGGCCGAGTAACAAAACATCAGAAGAAAAGTTGTTTTATTTTCGTAAGGACGGGCTTTGTGTTGTAGATGGCTGCCTGTTGTATCAACAAAGAGTAGTAATCCCATCAACTCTACGTCAGAAAGTACTTCATCAATTGCATAAAGGCCACCAAAGTATAGTTCGTACCAAAGCTCTTGCCCGAAGCTACGTATATTAGCCACACATAGACAAAGACGTAGAGAGACTAGTCCTACAGTGCACATCGTGTGCTTCGACAGCTAAAGCTCCACCAAGAATGGAAATTCATCCCTGGCTTACAGCTCAAAGGCCAATGGAACATAGACATGTTGACCTTGCAGGACCAGTGGATCAAACCACGTATCTCTTAGTGGTGGATTCATATTCGAAATGGCCAGAAGTTTATCCCTTGACATCTGTAACATCGGCAGTAGTAACCGATTGTTTAAATGATTTCTTTTCACATTTTGGATGGCCAGAAGCATTGGTAAGCGATAATGGAACGAAGTTCACTTCGCAAAATTTTCTTGAGTTCTGCAGGGAACGTGGAATTGAACACATTCGTACTGCACCATTCCACCCACAATCCAATGGGCGAAGTGGAACGTTTTGTGGACACTTTTAAGCGTGCCATCAAGAAAAATAGTTCGCTAGACCCCAATAACGGTATTCGTGATTTCTTGCACATTTATAGAGCCACAAGCAATAGCACAATCAGTAATAAATCACCATCAGAGCTTTTTTTGGGGAGGAATGTGAGAATCAACATGGACTTATTATTAAAACCAAGGTGTCAAGTTGCCGAAACGCAAAAATGGCAACACAATATAATCGAAAATATAACGCCAAAGACCGACAGTTTCACGTTGGAAGTAAGGTTTATGCGAAGGTGTATAAACTCAATAAGTATTTCTGGGCACCTGGAGTTGTAAAACAACGTATTGGTAACGTTAATTATCTAGTACAAATTGTCACCTTTCCATATTCTCATGCAAACCAATTGCGTCACCGTTACACCGAGGCCACGGATGTTAACTCGTGGTTAGATATTATAGATAACAACTTACAGAATAATAAAACGTCAAGTCATAGGGACGAGAATTGCCAACGACTTTCTCGATTGGAAGATAGAACAACAACTCCAGACCTCCCCGCATCTGGGCAAGAATCGAGTGAACAATCAGATGTACCTGTAATTCGCCGATCCCAACGTAATAGGAAAAAGCCAAATTGGTTTAGAGATTACGATACTTGAAAAGGGGAGATGTTTACATTTTAACCCTACCAACAAAATCAAAAGCAGTTATTTTCATATTTACTCTTTAGTGTCTCTTCTTTTATTTCTTTATGTACACATATACATTCATATATCTTTTATATACATACTTAGTATATGCATTTTATTTCTTTTAAATTCCTTAGTTTTTGAAACATTCAATTGGTAGCTCTTGTGAAATAGAGATTGATTTTGTAAAACCGATTGGCGAGTACCTTTATTGGAAGCGGGAACACAACAAAAGCATCACTTTTTTGTTTCAGAAAATACGTTGAGACGTATCGAGAATAATCTTCTATAAAAGTCGTAAAGTATGACGATCCGCCAACACACTTTATACCAACTGGACTACATAAATCTGTATGCACTAGGCTTTTGCAAAAGTATTTCGTTTATTTGTTTTATGGTACTCTTCTCTTAAAAAAACGAATAAAATCAAACAAACTAGAAAAACATTTTAATTTTTGTATTACTGGTGCCACTGTGTTAGTTGTTGTATGACTGTTAGGTGATGAAGGTATAACACTGATCATCGGACAGTCGACAGGCAGCAATTAACGCTTCTGTGACAAGAACTACAAAATAAATAGATAGATATTCCATTTGATCATTTCTGCATTTATTATGGAGGGAAAATTTTATAATAGACTTCTGCAACATACGTGTATTAAGTTGTATACTTGTGACAACCATCTCTAAGCACATTTGATCCAGAATTTAACTGTCTGCGTTAAATTCGTAATCGGGTTACACATTTTGCACTTCGGGATTCTTTACAGAAGCCCAAACACAGAAAGAGAAAAAACCATATACAGCTGTTATGTTGAGTTATTCGTAACGCACAACCTTCTCGTAAGCCATCACATATCTCGTATCTTAAAGGACACCAAAACAATACTCTCGGACTTTTCCCCACTTCATGAATATCTTGATAATTAGGATTATTGTACCATATCTGCCTCCCTTTTGTTCTCTGCAATTCATAACACCTCACGAAAAGGGTTGTTGGACAGAGCTCAGCAATTTCTGTCGGCATTTCAATTGGAAGCTTTACTTCCAAGACAGCGACGTAAATGCTGTGGCAAAAATGATATAATATATAATTTTGCTGGGAATGAAAGCTTTCATTCCTACAAAGCAAATCGTGATTAAACAGAGATCAAAGTCTTGGTTTAATCAGACGTGCAAAGATGCAGTCAGATCCAGAAAGGAAGCTTTCAATATCTGGCGTAACGATAAGAATCCAGATACTGACTCGTTGCGCAAAAAGACGATGTCTTCCTAAAACACAGTATTAAGACGTGAAAAAGTTCTATACGACCAGCGCCTTCGTGCTATAGCCCTTGTAGTTGGGGGCAGCAAAAGATTCTGGTCATTCGTTAAAAAAGTCAAGGATAATGCTAGTTCTACAATTTCAACTCTTTTAAATGATGACCAAATATTCACTGTCCGGTTAATAAAGCCAACTTATTGGCTGAATTATTTGCAAGTAACTCTAACTTGCCGGAAAGCAATCAACCAATGCCTAATCTCGAAAGAGTATCTGTAACTATGCCAAAAATATTATTTCCAGCACGAGCAGTTAAACAGGTTTTGGCTGATTTTTCATGCTAAAATTTATTTACTGTATCTTAAAAAAAATGAACTAACAATAAGTATTCAAGTCTTACATATATATGTATAATATACATATAATTATTAGGCCCAACCAGTGTCAGACATAAACTTAGTGATAATAATTAATAATACATAAATGTGTTAAGCACAAAAAAATTCCATCTGAAGTGTGGCGTATTAAGGCCGTAGTATCCCTCTTTTTTAAGCGGATATGTCCAGTAAAGTTCAAGATATTAGGAGCAAGGGGATTAGGATGGAACTCGAGTTTTGTTAAATATCTGCCTGCATATTTTGCAATTTAAGCGGTCACAAGTGGCATATTTAAATCAGGATGTAAAATTGAATTTTTCATGTACCATGGAGCCGATGTTATTAACCTTAAAATTTTGTTTTGCATTCGTTGGATTCTCTCTACATTGGAAGCTGAAGCAGCGCCCCATAGCTGAATTCCGTAACACCATATGGGTTTCAAAAGCGACTTGTATATTAAAAGTTTACAGTCCAGACTGAGTGTTGAATTCCTAGCAATCAGCCAATGTATCTGGGTTAATTTATGCTTCATTTGTGTTAGCTTAGAGTCAATGTGGTGTTTCCATGTAAGCCGTCGGTCAAGGTGTATACCAAGGTATTTCACCTGTGAATGATGAGGAACAACTTGATTGTCGATACGAATGGGGGAACAAGTGTCTCTTCGTAGGGTAAATGTGACATGAACACACTTTTTTTCATTTACTTTTATTCTCCATAAGTTCAACCACGGTTCCAAAAGGTTAACATGTTCCTGGAGATAACGGGTAGCCTCGTGAGGGTTTTCATGCATACTAAGGCAGGCTGTATCATCGGCAAATGTGGATGATATGATATGTGGATGAATATACATAAATAAATCTCCTGGACCGGATAGCATCTCAGCACTGATCTTGAAACAGTGTTTATCAACGCTAGTTCGTCCTATAGCACACAGTTTCAGTACGTTGTACCATGCTGGTGAATTTCCAGTGTGCTGGAATATTGCTAATGTGACGGCAAACACAAAAAAAGGAGAGGCTTATAAACCTGGAAACTACCGTCCAATAGCGATATGTTCTGCACTTTCCAAGGTGATGGAAAGTGTGGTTAACTTTCATCTTGTAAGGTATTTAGAGTCCAAGAGTTTACTAAATGACCGCCACTATGGTTTTAGTAGGGGACGCTCTACTGGTGGCCTACTGGCACTCCCTTCGGAGAAGTACTGTCATGCTATTCACCATTTCAACGAAAATAAGGTGGTGGTTCTAGAGATCTCCAATGCATTTGACAGGGTCTGCTCTGAGGCTCTTCTGGCAAAAATTGGTGCTTCTAGTGTCGGTAATGTCTTCACTCGGTTTATATCGAGCTTCCTCAGGGATCGTACCAAACAAGTTGTTATAGATGGGATCTCATCAGACGAGTTCAAGATAAATTCACAGTACCACAAGGCTCCGTTCACTCTCTTACCCTTTTTCTTATTTTAGTTAGTGACCTTCTAGGCAGGGTTCAGAAAATATACACATCATACACACAATGTTCTGTTCAAAAGCAACCAACACATATTTTTATTTTCATTACAATTATGTGTGTCTTTGAAATTCGTACGGCACCGAGCACAAACATGTAGCTGTTTTGTTTTAATGTTTGTGATCGGGGCCGTACAAATTTTAAAGACACACATAATTGTAATGAAAATAAAAATAAGGGCTGGTTGCTTCAAGCTGTGTTTGTTTACGTTTATGTGCGAGTATTTTATACAGTGTGCGTATTTTTCTGAACTCTGCTTTTAGATAAAAGTTCCAACGCTATCTACTCCTTTGCAGATGACAGCAGCATAGGCTATATCTACTCATTTGACCATAGCCGAAATCCGTAGGAGATTAGGGTGATGAGGCAAAATACGCTTAGTCAAGACCTTGTAATAATCTGTAAATGGGGACATGCGAATCGTAAAACAAAGTGCTGTATGCTTGCGAACTAATATATGACAATACTTGCTGCTCAATCTGTAATTATGCGTGATATAAATATTCAGGAATCAAAAGCTTTTGATGCTCTTGCTGTTTTATCGTTACTACAAAGGAATGTCCTCTAATGAAGTAAGGCAATTAATTCCCGACACCTGCTCATATTCACGAACAACACGTTCCTCATTGAGAGCGCATCCATTTGTTGTCGATATATCAACGAATCGCACTACGCACGTGTTTGCAACGAGATCCCTTCAGTTGTATTCTCTGCCATACCTAACGTGGAGAGATTTAAATCGAATGTCCACACACACTACTTTCTCTTTCCGCCTAACCATATCCTATTTCACTAGTTGCAGCAAAATGCACTATATGTAAAAATTATGGTCGTTCCCTGAGTACTGGTCCAATAAAAAAATATACGCGCATTACAAGGTACACCGTTATAAGCCATTAAAAAGATAATTACATACATTTTCTATAATCCCATAAAAAAGAAACTTTTTATATAATTTGAAGAAAAATAAAAAAATTAAAAAACAATTGCATTGTTAAGATTTGACTTTAAATAAAGGTATTTATAAAAAATCACTAGTTTATAAAATAAATAACTATAATGTGTTCATAATGTGAAGCAAGAAAAAGCTCTTGGTCAATATTACTTACTTACAATATCAGTTATGTACTTTCTTCTGCAAAAATGTAATCTGATTTACTAAACATACCATATATGTATGTATATCAAAATAATTGATTCTAATTCGAGCTAATTGAATATCCCATTGCATTAGCAGAACTCAATTAGATTTTCTAATTGTAAAGGTTTTTTTTTTTTTTTTTTTTTTTTTTTTTTTTAATAAAATTTATTTATTGTATCTTCAGTTAACTGAACTAACAATAAGTATTAAAATCTTAAATATATATATATAATTGTTAGGCCCGACCAGTGTCAGACATAAACTTAGTGATAATAATTAATGATACATAAATGTCATGTTAAGCACAAAAAATATTTTTAAAGAATTTCATCTGCAGTGTTGCGTATTAATGCCGTAGTATCCCTCTTTTTTAAGCGGATGTGTCCAGGAAAGTTCAAGATATTTCGGGCAAGCGGATTCGGATGGGACTCGAGATTTGTTAAATATTTGCCTGCATATTTTGCAATTTCAGCGGCCACAAGTGGCATATTTAAATCACGATGTAAAAATGAATTTTTCATGTACATTGTAAAGGTAAACCAATTTTTTTGCTAATGGCAACTAATTGCAATTAGTTTTACCATTGGAATAAAAATTTCAATTATGTAATGGGAATTAGTTGAACTAATTCTAATTGTTTAATGAATTAGAGAATTTCACAAAATTATATTTATTTTTATCTTTCGTGCCTTTTGTGTATTGCAGCTTAAAAAAAGGGTGACTGCTCAAAAATAACCTATTTGGAACATCATTTCCATGTTATGTCTCAAAGTTGCAAAACTCTTATAATAAGAATTCTGCGCAATAAGCCATATATATATGTATATTTTTCAAAGTAGATTTTCCCGTTACATAGTTAATAACCTGATAATTGGGTGCATTTTTTATATGCCTATACCGTTTTTAAACATAATTTTGATTTGTAATGCTTTTAAATTAGGTAGGTACATATCTAACTATATTTTCACAAGAAATAAAGTGTTTTGGAGACGATCAAGTCTTATATAGACCGCAGTAGTGCGATTCAGTAACTTTTAAAGACTGAATAGTGGTTAAATATAACAACAACTAGTGTGGTTTGCACTAACCATTGTGCGATTCACTAACTTCGTTTTAACATCTTTGTTATAATTTGATATCAAGTGGCATCTCTGTTACAATAAGAGAAAAACACAAAGAGGAACAGAAAAAAAAACAAAAGAATTTGTGTCGACCAAGCAGTGTATAATAATATATTTTCATGAATTACTTTAATTATGATTAATAAAAGTAAAATTCTATAAGAAAATAATATAAATGACATTGTATATCCAAATATTTTTATAATTTTACGTATTTGCTGCAAAATAACAACTTGCCCTCTTTGCAAAAGAGTACGTGCTTCTACTGAACAGCTGACTTGAATCGTTTCGTTAACCACACAAAAATTACTGCCGTTAAGATAACGCCAGTGAATGTGGTTAAAAATGTTACTGAATAGCAAAACCTTTAATTTTGCTGTTAAATTTTTTAACCAACTCAACAGTCTTTAAATAAAGTTACTGAATCGCACTACAGGTATACAAAAACAGTTTAATAGGTGTGTATGCGTGTGGTTGGTTCCTGATAAGACAGTTAGTAAATTTGAATTTATGAACTGAGAACTGAAATTTAAGAAACTCCTTTTTTAAGGGCGGGTAATCCATCACATTGGTAGTTGTTAAAAGTGATTTAAATAATATTTCACATCAATAATTCGAAAAACACAAAAGTTTTTGACGACAATAAGGTATAAGAAAAAGTGAAATTTAAGAAATTCTTTTTTTAAGGGCGGGTATTCCATCACATTGGTAGTTGTTAAAAGTTATTTAAATAATATTTCACATCAATAATTCGAAAAACACAAAAGTTTCTGACGACAATAAGGTATAAGAAAAAGTGAAATTTAAGAAATTCCTTTTTTAAGGGCGGGTAATCCATCACATTGGTAGTTGTTAAAAGTTATTTAAATAATATTTCACATCAATAATTCGAAAAACAAAAGTTTCTGACGACAATAAGGTATAAGAAAAAGTGCCTTATGAGCAAAATAGAAAAAAAGGTAAAATTTTCAAAAAACCACCAAAAATAGTGGCGCAATCTTGCGCAATTTTTTTTTCTTTTTTCTTAAATTAGAGATCTCATATTTTATTGTGGTATATAACATTATTTGTAGAACAGCTAACCTCACTTTCAAAAAACTTTTCCTTTTTTTTGGTAAGAATTTATATATATATATGTATGTATGTATAATTTTTTTATAATTAATATTTTTTAAATAAATATTTGAGATAATTTTTTCTTTTTAAATATAAAAAATATCCGCTTATGGAATCTTTCAGGTAAAAAAAATCAATGTAATACCTCTATTCGTTTAGCCACAAAAAAAAAATATCATATAAATATCTTGAAATCAAAAAAAAAATCAATAAAACCGCATGCAATTTTCTTCACTTTCCTGATTTTAACAGTGTCCCACAACTACAGATCTTAACTTACAATCTTTAAAATGCACGATATGATGTAGAATTTTGTTTTCTATCGATCTGCGTAATTACTTCTTAGGATTTCATCAAATTAATTATTGCTTTTTGGCCAGCTTTTTGGGTCAAATACTCCTCTGTGCAGCTTCAGCATACGATATTTGTGAAGTGATTGGTTGGGCCATTACAGGATAAGTGGCGGAGTACGTATTTCCTCTGAGAATATTTAGAAAAGCAAATCTATTTGATATCAACTACGCTTGATGCAAAGCCATAGTATACAAATGCTATGTTTGTCATGGGTATTCGATTTCTTAAACATGACCTTCGAAAAGATCTAGAAACAGTAGAAGAAAAAATATTT
Organism: Germaria angustata; assembly: GCA_963681545.1. Lineage (NCBI taxonomy): Eukaryota > Metazoa > Arthropoda > Insecta > Diptera > Tachinidae > Germaria > Germaria angustata. The sequence continues at coordinate 82,145,573 of OY812998.1, forward strand.
AGAAGCACAAGTTATTATAACAACACAATTCATTCCACTACAAAAAAGAAAACCATTGATTTTAGAAAAGAAACAATTAATCAAGAAAAGTATACAGTAGAGAAAGAATTATAAAAATAAAAGAAAGAAGTTTAGAGAAACCTAACAAAACTCGCGAACACGCACATACATACATAGATATACATACAAATAGGACCTATGTTTTTATTTAAAAGATGAAAGAGGTGTGAAAAATAATTCAAGATTTAGAAAAGCAAAAGTATCGCGGTTGGATAATGATCACGTCATAACAGATCGATGTCGCAAATGCTATAAATCGCATATAAAAAGCAATAAAAAAAATTTCAAACCGAAACTTCTTCAGATAGCCAAAAGAAACGTTATATAAAATTCTATTTTCTCTTCATACATAGATATACATACAAATAGGACCTATGTTTTTATTTAAAAGATGAAAGAGGTGTGAAAAATCATTCAAGATTTAGAAAAGCAAAAGTATCGCGGTTGGATAATGATCACGTCATAACAGATCGATGTCGCAAATGCTATAAATCGCATATAAAAAGCAATAAAAAAAATTTCAAACCGAAACTTCTTCAGATAGCCAAAAGAAACGTTATAATTTTCTCTTCATAATAATTAGTGTATATGTACATATGTATATATATATATATATATATATATATATATATATATATATATATATATATATATATATATATATATATATATATATATATATATATATATATATATGTATATATAAAATTCTATTTTCTCTTCATAATAATTAGTGTATATGTGTATATATATATATATATATATATATATATGTGTATATATATATATGTGTATATATATATATATATATATGTGTATATATATATATATATATATATATATATATATATATATATATATATATATATAGGCAAGTGGAAAAAGTTAAGAACCATTTTAACTGACTTAAACTCAACGTATTCGCTTGATTTTTTTTTGATAGATTGTCAATAGGAGTAGTGAAGAATGTATTTTTTATTTTACATTTTTATGCCTAAGACATTTAAAAACAGTTAATAATAATAGCCAATTATAAAGCCATGATCTCTCTTTCTCTCTTAATTTTCTAAAAAAAATTACAACAAAAACTCAAATCTGTAAACATACTGAATTGTTGTTATACTTATTGAGCCTTAACACACGAGAACAATTATGCAGGCATAACATCGTACTTTGTTGGCAAGAGAGACGAGGGGAATGGTTTTTCGTCGGCACAATTTTTCAACCAGGCATAACCCCGCATTATTAGTACAAAACCAATACATATGCATTTATGAAAAACAAGTTCGATTATTTTATTTTTTACAGAACGTATTTATTTATTCTTCGACCGTCGCACAGTGGTTCAGCTTCATATGATTGGTGGCATTAAATATAAGGAAACATCGTAGAGTCTTGAATTTTGGTATATACTAACATTGGGTTGTGATAAACAAATACTGCAAATATGGAAAAAATCCGAGCACAACCACGCCTACTTCACATATAACATAAAAGTTAAAAATCATCGTACAGTCACAACTTTTTGCTCATTGCAATTTTATGATAATATTAATGAATGGTGAAAAAATTAGCAAAATCTGCTAACAGCCACGCCCACCTCCCACATAAAATAACCACATAAAATGCAAAATTTTTCTCGGTTAAAAAAGCTGATGAAATAAGTTCTGCTGAATTACCATCACATAACTGCTTTACTTTACTCCTTTTAGCACGAGACTTGCAAAGTTCAAAAGCCTTAGAAGGGCGACCACGTTTGACTTCATGAGAACACATTGGTTGTTCATATTCTGGAAGATCTTCACCAAAAGAATATACATTTTCCAACCAAACTTCATTTTTTTCAAGAAATCTATCTTTTATAAGCCTTGCACTGGCCCACTTAGTTTTCAATCTTGGTAAAAATTGTTTACGTAAAAATATTTTAAATTGATCTACGTTATTAACTGATAAGTTCGTATTATTTGTTGAAATAATATCGCAAACTACATCAATGTTCTTATCACAATCTAATAAAAGATCAAAAATTTCATAATAAGATAACTGAAGATTGTTCATATTTAAAGATTTTTTTTTGCTATTTGTCACTTCAAAAACAGTAAACAAATAAATTCCCTTTAATCACTTAATAACAACTGATAATCACAGCTGATAAGAAATTCAAAACAATAAAGTAATAAGCTGTAATCACAAAAACAATGCAACTAATAATCAAAACTGATTAAAATATTGAACTTTCAACAACAACAAAACAACACTATAAATATTGTAGAAGTTATTGCTTTGTATTGCAAAAAACATAGGGAGAAATTTGGAGAATAAAAAATACTTAAAGAAGGAAAAAATATTGATATTTTTTTTGGAAAGCGTAGGGATTTTTCAAAATTATGAATGGCATCACTGCTAAAAAGTGCAATAATTTCTATGTTATTTAATTAGAAAGCACATATTTTCAAACTTGGGTTTTGATATTGCATTTTGCAACATAGTAAGCAAAAAAAGAAAGTTGTTATTGCATGCGCAATAACATGCTTGTGAAGGAAATTTTTCATATTTTTTTAAGTTTTTTATATCGGAATTGCTTACGAGCAAAAACGAGCAGCTGAATTTTTAATAAATCGTTATCTGAGACTTCAAGCTTTAATGTGATATAAGTCTGGGGCCCAAGCCAGGTTGAGATCAATAGATACAAGCCATAGAAGTTAGAGAAAATAAGTATTTTTGGACAATTTTTAGTAGTAAAGATTTTTTTTTAATTTTGAATTTTTTTTTTGATTTGTGTATTTATATATAATTTACAGCATCCAGATGTATATAAACAAATTATTATGGTGTCATTATAAGAGTATTTTAAAAGCACGAAGCGATAGAATGTAGCATATATAATACGGTCATTTGAAACGCATTCACTTAGTAGAAACTTGAATGTCTCTGGAGAAAAAAGTAATAAAGATATAAGCCTAATATTTCTGGTACATGATAACTAGAATGTTTATTATAAATCGTAAAAAAATCAGGTAAATCAGAAGACATAAAAAAAATTTATTAATGCCGCTCTTGAACCAATGTGCGTCGTGGTGTAAACATGGATTTAAAAGAAGAAGGTGGGTTGGTCGCGCAAGCAGCATGCATATAAGTACATAAATAGTCTTAAGGCTTTGCATATATACATACAAACATAGATTCCTAAAAAATAGGTTAGGTTAGGTTAGGTTAGGTTGATTGGAGGGGTGTGATAGCCCATGTCATACGACATACACTTAAGCCAGTGATGGCTTGTTGTGCGCTCCCTTTAATTATCAAACACAAACTGCCAGAGTTCTGCGGCAGTATTCGAACCTGGGACCTTCGCACTACGAGTCTAGTACACTACCTACTAGTCTACGAAGGTCAGTAGCAAATTTATTTTGTTTGTTCCCCATTTTTGTGAAATCCTGTATGATTGGTTTTTACACTTTTCGTTACCTGCGAAAAAACATGTACATTACGATCGCGAAATGTAATCATTAAAAAGTAATATATATATATATATATATATATGTATATATATATATATATATATATATATATATATATATATATATATATATATAAATAGGCAAGTGGAAAAAATTAAGAACAATTTTAACTGACTTCGTAGTTAAGCGCGGGCGAAGCCCAAATTCATCTAAAATCTCATCTGTTCCAAAGATATCCAGGGATAACGACGCCGCCTTAGCTAACCGACAAAACCGTTTTAAAATATTGCAAGAAGACAACGACAAACCCGAAGTGTCCTCGAAAAAAACCTCCAAACCACCACCAATCTATTTGAGGGAAAAGAATTCGAACAGACTTATTACAAAATTAATCTCGGCCATCGGTGAAAAGGCATTTCACATTGTTCCAATAAAACGTGGTAACATTGATGAGACAAAAGTTCAAATATACGATGAAAAAGACTTCCGCAAAATGGTCACTGAATTTGAGAAAAATAATACAAGTTTTTACACGTTCCAGCTTAAGAGCGCTAAAGGCCTACAGGTCGTACTGAAGGGCATAGATTCTTACGTTGTCCCTGCTGAAATAAAAGATGCTCTCACCCTCCAAGGATTCAAGGTAAAAAATGTATCCAACATAATAAACAGGGAAAAGATCCCCCAACCTTTATTTCGCGTTGAACTGGAGCCTAATGATATTAAATTGAAGAAAAATGAGACACATCCTATTTATAACTTAAAATATCTCTTATACAGGAAAATCACAATAGAAGAACCACACAAGCGTTCAGGGCCCGTACAGTGCCATAACTGTCAAGAATATGGCCATACGAAAAGTTACTGCAAATTGCCTACTGTTTGTGTTGTGTGCGGTGAATTGCATGATACTGCTATTTGTAATAAGTCGAAAGATCAAAAAGAAAAAAAGTGCAGCAATTGTGGAGGTAATCACACTGCTAACTACAGGGGATGTCCTGTATACTCTTTCGTTAAAAAGGCTATGAGTCAAAAGCCTAAAGTAGTCCCAGCGCAAACAGGAAATACTTTCTCCACCACTTATCCTGTAATGGCCCAACCAATCACTACTCAAGTTTCGTATTCTGACGCTGTGAAGATCAACTCTGTTCCCATGCAAAAAGTGTCACCACCAAATAATTCAACGAATGCAAACGCAAGCTTTAATTTTAGTCGCCTCGAAAGTACTATTGATAATTTTGTGCAAACTATAAACAACTTTACAACAAATATGACTAGCATGATGCAAGAAATGCTGCGAATGCAGAACACTCTGCTTCTAGCATTAGTTAACAAGCCATGAACACGTTAAAGTTATGTTTCTGGAACGCAAACGGAATTCGCCAACATAAAAATGAACTAGAGCACTTCCTCACGGTGAAGAATATTGATATAATGTTGGTATCTGAGACTCATTTGACTTCGAGAAGCCTTTTTAAAATGAGTGGCTACACCTTATATGATACAAAGGACCCGAGAGGAAGAGCATGCGGAGGATCAGCAATTCTAATAAAGTCAAGACTCAAGCACTATATTCTTGAGAACACTTGTGAAGATGGTCTACAAGCAACAAATATTTGCATCGAAAATTTTTGTTCAAATCTTGTGATATCATCAGTTTACTCCCCTCCCAGATTTTCAATCAGTGAGGATTAATACGAGGATTTTTACAAAACTCTTGGCCCTTGTTTCGTAGCAGCTGGAGACTACAATGCAAAACATACGTTCTGGGGATCGCGTCTTATTACACCTAGAGGACAAGCATTGTTCAACACAATTTCAAAAATGGGTATGGATGTCATTTCTAGCGGGGAGCCCACTTACTGGCCTACTGACTTACAAAAAATTCCGGATGTTATAGATTTTGGGGTCAAGAAAAATATCCCTAGGGATTTAATTCATGTTGAAGCTTCACATGATCTCTCCTCCGATCACTCTCCCACGATCGTTACAATTTGTAGCCCACTAAGAAGTGACTTACCTCACCCATATGTGAAGATGATAAATCGTGTTAACTGGCTGGGGTTCAAAAAATATCTCAGTAGTCATTGTACGGAAAACATCAGGCTTAGAACTCCCGATGATATTGAACTTAACATTGCCAATCTTACCGAGAATATTAAACAGGCTGCTAAACATGCCACTACCTCCCATCCGCAGACTGGGTTTAATAGAATTTATTCTGCGGATATTGAACGTCTCGTATGTGAAAAAAGAAGAGCTAGAAGGGAATGGCAACAGCACAGATCGCCCCAACATAAAATCAGACTTAGAGAATGCACTAAACGACTCCAAGAGTTGCTTGCATTTGAAAAATCTGCTTCTCTTAAGAACTATCTGGAAGGTCTCGATGTCACAGCAGCATCTAATTACTCCTTGTGGCGCGCTGCTAAAAAACTTAAAACACCCGTTGAGTCTAAACCACCCCTGCGCACTTCTACCGGAGGTTGGGCAAGAACTAATACTGAAAAAGGTAATATATTAGCTGGTCATTTAAAAAACGTATTTACCCCAAACACATGTACTGGTGCTGTTGATTAGCGTAGTTGCTCTACTCCCTCGACCCATGAAATTTAAGATGCGTGATGTACAAAACTAATTGCTGAAACCAATCCAAAGAAAGCCCCGGGTATTGATGGAATTAGTAACAAGATGCTGATGCAGTTGCCTCGTATTGCTATTAGAATCCTGTTATTCATTTTTAATGGCATTTTACGACTGGAGTATTACCCTCACAGCTGGAAACTTGCCATGGTCAAAATGATTCCAAAGGCGGGTAAAGATCTTACTAAGGCTGAGTCATATAGGCCAATAAGTTTGCTGTCAACAATTTCAAAGCTCTTTGAAAAACTTCTCATGACAAAATTGTCCACAATTCTAGCTGATAATGGATGCATACCGGACCATCAATTTGGTTTTAGAAGTCAGCATAGCACCATTGAACAAACTCATAGATTGGTTCATTTCATAAGAAGAACGTTTGAAGAAAGAAAGTATTGTTCTTCCCTCTTTATTGATGTCTCTCAGGCATTTGATAAAGTGTGGCATGAAGGCCTAATTCTAAAATTGAAGACATATCTACCAATAAACATTGTAAATCTTTTGGAAAGTTACATTCTTGCCCGGAAGTTCACTGTCGTGGAAGGAGACTTCATGAGTGTGCCCGAAACCATTTCATCTGGGGTGCCTCAGGGGAGTATACTGGGGCCAGTTTTGTATTTGATTTATAAATGTGATATGCCTTTGAGCAGTAATATCCTCACTTCTACTTTTGCCGATGATACAGCCTGCCTTAGTATGCATGAAAACCCTCACGAGGCATCCCGATATCTTCAGGAACATATTAACCTGTTGGAGCTGTGGTTGAACTTATGGAGAATAAAAGTAAATGAACAAAAGTGTGTTAATGTCACATTTACCCTACGAAGAGACACTTGTTCCCCCATTCGAATCAACAATCAAGTTGTTCCTCAACATTCACAGGTGAAATACCTTGGTATACATCTTGACCGACGGCTTACATGGAAACACCACATTGGCTCTAAGCTAACACAAATGAAGCTTAAATTAACCCAGATACACTGGCTGATTGGTAGAAATTCTATCCTCAGTCTAGATTGTAAACTTTTAATATACAAGTCGCTTTTGAAACCCATATGGTGTTACGGAATTCAACTATGGGGCACTGCTTCAGCTTCCAATGTAGAGCGAATACAACGTATGCAAAACAAAATTTTAAGGTTAATAACATCGGCTCCTTGGTACATGAAAAATTCAATTTTATATCGTGATTTAAATATGCCACTTGTGACCGCTGAAATTGCAAAATATGCAGGCAAATATTTAACGAAACTAGAGTCCCATCCTAATCCCCTTGCTCGTAACATCTTGAACTTTCCTGGACACATCCGCCTAAAAAAGAGGGATACTACGTCTTTAGTACGCTACACTCCAGATGAAACTTTTTAAAAATATATTTATGCTAAATACGATTCTAATGTATTATTAATTATTATCACTAAGTTTATGTCTGACACTGGTTGGGCCTAATAATTATTTATATATTTAAGATTTGAATACTTATTGTTAGTTCAGATGTGAAGATACAATAAATAAATATAAGCGTGCAAAAAAAAAAAATTTAACTGACTTAAACTCAACGTATTCGTTTGATTTTTTGTTTTGTTTTATAGATTGTCAATAGAAGCAGTGCAGAATGTATTTTTTATTCTACATTTTTGTACCTAAGATAGTTAAAAACAGTTAAGAATATTAGCCAATCATAAAGCCATGATCTCTCTTTCTCTCTTAATTTGCTAAAAAAAATTACAACAAAAAACTCAAAATTAACTAAATTAAATTTGGCTTGACAACTGCGTAAACACTCACAAGGAAAAACTTATTTTATTTGTTCATTCTACTCCACCATTTGGTGGTAAAACTAGAATAGTAATGTGCGATTTAAGGCAAATTTCCACACGGGACCCGATCTACTTTAATTGAAAATTGCATCATTAGTTGGAAGGAATTTAATTCTTTTCACACAGTTACCTTAACACAAAATGCGAGAGCTAGACCAGAAGAAGTACAATTTGTCGAATTTCATAAATAAACTTGGTAATTGTAAATTAAGAAATTATCCAGAGTTAGGTGATGACATTATTGAATTGCCACAACAAACAATTGATTGTTTTGATAATTTAATTACTGATATCTATGGTAATATTCGTGAGAATATATTATCGGATCAAATTCTTAATTCCGTAATTTAGCTCCTACCAATGAAGACTGCGCTTCAATAAATAATGATATACTTAATCGTCTTTCAGGGGAGGAGAAGGTTTATTACAGTTTTGATAGAGTTTCTAATGATGTCAATGACGTAAATGGATATACTTCTGAATTTTTAAATTTATTGAACGTAAGCGGAATGCCACCGCATAAATTGAAAATGAAAATAAATTCCATTGTTATGCTGATTCGTAGTTTGAACACGGCACAAGCCATAGTAAATTGAATTCGAATGAGAGTAAAATGCTTGCACAGCAACACCATAGATTGCGAAGTATTAACGGGAGTAGTTCGTAAAAAAAGAATTTTTTTATTCCACGAATAAATTTAACATTTTCTGGAACAATTCTTTCATTTAAATTTCAGCGGACACAATTTTCAATTATACCCGCATTTGTATGACCATTAACAAGTCACAGGGGCAAAAATTTGAAAAAATAGGTGTCCTTTTGAGACTACCAGTATTTGCTCATGGATAATTGTATGTAGCTGCGAGTAGAGTTCATTCATTCGACGGCCTAAAATTTTATATTTATATGAAAATGGTCAAGGAAACATATTTAATGACAATAGAGTTTTTACGAAGAATATTGTAGTTTTAGTTTTTAGTTTTTCTTCAATTAATCAAAAAATTTTAATATTTTTAATATAGGAAATAAATTCATGTTTCTTAAATGAACATCAAAACCGTTTCTATTATTTATTTGGAAAGCTCACATTAATAGATACAACTATTAAAAAATGGATTAAGTACGGTAATACATTTTAATAGAAATGAAAAAATATGACATTTTATCTGAGCAGTTTTGTATTATTGCAATATTGGTTGAATTTAAACCACTGGGCGAACACTAGTATATATATATATATATATATATATATATATATATATATATATATATATATATATATATATATATACATATACATATATATATATATATATATATATATATATATATATATATATATATATATATACTATATATATGTATATATATATATATATATATATATATATATATATATATATATATATATATATATATATATTATTACGAATTTGGAGTGAATAGTAATTGTAATTGCTCTAGAATATACCGAATTGTTGTTATTCTTAATTATTGAATTATTGATTCTTATTACTGAGTTGTTTATTATTTGCTGAATTGTTATGTACTGAATTATTTACTATTTCTTATTCATTACATTGTTGTTGTTATTCTTATTTGCTTTTTGTTTACTCATTTTAAATGAACACATAACAGCTATACATACTTACATGCATACATAGTTACTTGTTTACTAGCAAAGCGACAACAAATAAGATCATGATTATTGCTGTTATTGTCTGTCGGCATTTGAACATTGGGTACGTGTATGTATGTATGGCTTGTGTTTACGTTTAATTTGAGTATACGATAATGTAAACAACTTTAAAGGTGAATTCACCCATTCGTTCTGAACGAAATTTTTGTTGTTGTTCCGCATTAAATTTACTATCTTTCTCAAAATAGAGACGTCAAACTACATATAAAAAAAATGGGTCGGAACGTTCAGAACGAATGGGTGAATTCACCTTAATAAACATGATGATTATTCGAGAAATGATCATTAAGAGTATAACTGCGCGCATCAACGTCAGCAGAGTCAGTTGGAGTTAAAGTTGAGTTAAAGTCAGTTCAGCCAGTAGACAGACAGTGTTGAGTCAATAATTAGTGAGTGAGTTGTTAGAATTTACCGTGATCGTGTAAAGTGTATTAAGTGGTTACTATTGCTTCTGAGCATAGTCCAGTGGTATTAAATTAAATAAAGTATTAGCTGTTAAGTACTGAAAATCAAAGAATTGTGCGTTTAATTTCATTGCAATCTAAGAACCCACGGAAAACGTTTTTAAAAAGGTAAAAACGTAACACTTGGTGTCAGAAGTGGGATTGCAAAATGAAGTTCGACGAGCTAAAGGAGGTACAGCTAAAGCAGGAGTTGACTAAACTGGGCCTGTCCACAGCTGGTAGTAAAGTAGGGCTGCAGAAGAGGCTATCGGAAGAGTTTGTTCGGCTTGGCCTGGACATCAAGACCCATGAGTTCGAAGAAGAAGAAGAACTGGAGATGGGTACACGTTCAGCTACAAGCAACATGGACATAAACTCTATGCTTGCCGTGATTATGAAGTCTCTCCAGGAAATGGAAGAAAGCTCTAAGAAAATGGTAGAACGTTCTATGCAGTCTATCCAGAAAATGGAAGAAAGCTCTAAGAAAACGGAAGAAAGCTCTAAGGTCATTAATGAAATGATGCGCAACAAATAAAAAGCTGGAGGATATCTATGAGGACGCGAATGCAAGGATTAACATCATTCAAGACAGATGGAATTACAAGGAGAGAGAAGTTCCCAGCGTCAATAGCAAATTCGATGGGCCAGAAAGAGATGTCCATGAGAAGTTTTATATGCAGAAGAATGGTGTCGATCAGAAGCCACACAGCCTGGAAGCAAGGGTATGTGATCCTCAACCGCAAGAGGGGCCAATGCAAGTTATTCCGGAAGCTGCGAGTAGATTTGAAACTGCAGCCAACAGGAATGCATGGGTCGCGGAGGAGAAATGCACTGAGACAAGCCTGGCATTAAAAGGCACTGATGCACAAGTCCTGGAAACTGTGTTGGCTACAGCTAGAAACAACTATGAGGACATTATGGCGGCTATGCAGCGTAAGTCTGGTGGAGAGCATAAGGGGCAGATCCACAGAATGGAGATAAAGCCGCAGAAGCTAAGGAAGAATATGAGGATGCTGGCAAAGAATTTGAAACCAATGGCGGCAGTACAGCGAACGGTGGTGGCAAGAATCACGGCTCTGCAGCGCAAGTATGGTGGAGAGCATAAGGGGCAGATCCACAGAATGAAGCTAAAGCCGCAAAAGCCAAGGAAGACTATGAGGATGCCGTCAAAGAATTTGAAACCAATTGCGGCAGTACAGCGAACGCTAGTAGCAAGAATCGAGGAAAGGCTGGCAAAAAGAAGGCGAAAAAGAGCAAGACAGCTGATTCCGAGGAAGAGGAAGAAAATGAAAGCAGGTGCGATGGAGTTGCGGATCCTGATGGATTCCGCGAGGGACAACTGGCTCCACTGTTTAAAACACAGAAGAAGATAGGACTGTCTCCCAAACTACAAACACAGTGGGATGGACCATACAAGGTGATAAAGAGATTGAACGATGTTGTGTATGGGATACAGAAGCACAATAGCCCCCGATCTAAAATGAAGGTGGTACACTTAGAGCGACTCGCAAAATATGGAAGCAGTGGTTCTGTGCCTGTTCGTGATGAACAGGCTTAAGCGGGCGGCAGTGTTACGAATTTGGAGTGAGTATTCCTATTGCAATTGCTCTAGAATATACTGAATTGTTGTTATTCTTAATTATTGAATTATTGATTCTTATTACTGAGTTGTTTATTATTTGCTGAATTGTTATGTACTGAACTGTTTACTATTTCTTATGCACTACATTGTTGTTGTTATTCTTATTTGCTTTTTGTTTACTCATTTTAAATGAACACATAACAGCTATACATACATGCATACATAGTTACTTGTTTACTAGCAAAGCGACAACGAATAAGATCATGATTATTGCTGTTGTTGTCTGTCGGCATTTGAACATTGCGTACGTGTATGTGTGTATGCCTTGTGTTTACGTTTAATTTGAGTGTACGATAATGTAAACAACTTTAACAAACATAATGATGATTCGAGAAATGATCATTAAGAGTATAAAAGCTGCGCGCATCAACGTCAGCAGAGTCAGTTGAAGTTAAAGTTGAGTTAAAGTCAGTTCAGTCAGTAGACAGACAGTGTTGAGTCACTAATTAGTGAGTAAGTTGTTAGACTTTACCGTGATCGTGTAAAGTGTATTAAGTGGTTACTATTGCTTCTGAGCATAGTCCAGTGGTATTAAATTAAATAAAGTATTAGCTGTTAAGTACTGAAAATCAAAGAATTGTGCGTTTAATTACATTGCAATCTAAGAACCCACGGAAAACGTTTTTAAAAAGGTAAAAACGTAACAATATATATATATATATATATATATATATATATATTTATATATATATATATATATATATATATATATATATATATATATATATATATATATATATATATATATATTTATTTATATATATATATATATATATATATATATATATATATATATATATATATATATATATATATATATATATATATATATATATACATATACATATAAATAGGACATGTTATCTTTAATTTTAAACTTTTTTTTTCACTGCTATTTTTTTTTATCTTCAAATTGAACTAACAATAAGTGTTCATATCTTAATTATAAATACATACTTGTGTTCGCCCAGTGGTTGAAATTCAACCATTATTGCAATAATACAAAACCGCTCAGATAAAATGTCATATTTTTCTTCATTTCTAATAAAATGTATTACCGTACTTACTCCATTCTTTAATAGTTGTATCTATTAATGTAAGCTTTTCAAATAAATAATAGAAACATAAATTTATTGCCTATGTTAAAAATATTAAAATTTTTTGATTAATTGAAGAAAAACTAAAAGTAAAAAAAAATCATTTTATTAAAATATTTAAAGTAGTTGTACGACTGGCATCTTTATCTAGGGGAAATTTTTTTATATAGTACAATATTCTTCGTAAAAACTCTATTGTCATTGAGTATGTTTCCTTGACCATTTTTATTTGAAATATAAAATTTTCGGCCGTCGAATGAACGAACTCTACTCGCAGCTACATATAATTATCCAAGAGCAAATACAGGTAGTCTCAAAAGGACACATATCTTTTCAAATGTTTGCCCCTGTGACTTGCTAATGGTCATAGCAAATGCGGGTATAATTGGAAATTGTGTCCGCTGAAATTTAAATGGAAGAATTATTCCAGAAAATGGTAAATTTATTCGTGGAATCAAAATTCTTTTATTGCGAACTACTCCCGTTAATACTTCGCAATCTATGGTGTTGCGGTGCAAGCATTTTTCTCTCATTCGAGTTCCATTTACTATGGCTTGTGCCATGTTCAAATTACGAATCAGCATAACAATGGAATTTATTTTCAATTTCGATTTATGCGGTAGCATTCCGCTTACGTTCAGTAAATTTAAAAAATTAAGAATGATATTCATTTACGTCATTGACATCATTAGAAACTTAACAAAACTGTAATAAACCTTCTCCTCCCCTGAAAGACGATTAAGTATATCATTATTTATTGAAGCGTAGTCTTCATTGATAGGAGCTAAAATTACGGAATTAAGAATTTGATCCGATAATATATTCTCACGAATATTACCATAGATTTCAGTAATTAAACTATCAAAACAACCAATTATTTGTTGTGACAATTCAATAATGTCATCACCTAACTCTGGATAATTTCTTAATTTACAATTACCAAGTTTATTTATGAAATTCGACAAATTCTACTTCTTCTGGTCTAGCTCTCGTATTTTGTGTTAAGGTAACTTTGTGAAAAGAATTAAATTCTTTCCAACTAATGATGCAATTTTCAATTGAAGTAAATCGGGTCCAGTGTGGAACAACAGGTAAAATTTGCATTAAATCGCACCTTAGTAGAATAGTCTTACCACCAAATGGTGGAATAGAATGAGCAAATAAAATAGGGTTTTCCTTCTGAGTGCTTACGGAGTGCCAAGCCAAATTTAATTTAGTTCATTTTCAGTTTTTTGTTGCAATTTTTTTTTAGGAAATTAAGAGAGAAAGAGAGATCATGCCTTTATGATTGGCTAATATTCTTAACTGTTTTTAACTATCTTAGGCACAAAAATGTAAAATAAAAAAAATACATTCTGCACTGCTTCTATTGACAATATATCAAACAAACCAAAATCAAGCGAATACGTTGAGTTTAAGTCAGTTAAAATTGTTCTTAATTTTTTCCACTTGCCTATTTATATAAAGATATAGAGTATAATAAAAAATACATTCTACACTGCTTCTATTGACAATCTATCAAACAAACAAAAAATCAAACGAATACGTTGAGTTTAGGTCAGTTAAAATGGTTCTTAATTTTTCCATTTGCGTATTTATATGTAGAGTAGAATAAAAAATACATTCTGAAATCCTCCTACTGACAATCTATGAAACAAAAAATCAAGCGAATACGTTGAGTTTAGGTCAGTAAAAATGTTTCTTAATTTTTCCATTTGCCTTTTTATATATAGAGTAGAATAAAAAATACATTCTGAACTCCTCCTACTGACAATCTATCAAACAAAAAATCAAGCGAATACGTTGAGTTTAGGTCAGTTAAAATGGTTCTTAACTTTTTCCACTTGCCTATTTATATATAGATATATAGTAGATTACTTTTTAATGATAACATTTCGCGATCGTACTGTACATGTTTTTTCGCAGGTAACGAAAAGTGTAAAAACCAATCATACAGGATTTCACAAAAATAGGGAACAAACAAAATAAATTTGCTACCTATTTTTTAGGAATCTATGTTTGTATGTATATATGCAAAGCCTTAAGACTATTTATGTACTTATATGCATGTTGCTTGCGCGACCAAGCCACCTTCTTCTTTTAAATCCATGTTTACTCCACGACGGTCGAGGCATAAATAAATACGTTCTGTAAAAAACAAAACAATCGAACCTGTTTTTTCATAAATGCATATGGATTGGTTTTGTGCTAATAATGCGGGGTTATGACTGGTTGAAAAATTGTTCCGAAGAAAAACCATTCCCATCGTCTCTCTTGCCTACAAAGTAGGATGTTATGCCTGCATATTTGTTCTCGTGTGTTAAGGCTCAATAAGAATAATAACAATTCAATATGATTACGGAGTTGAGTTTTTTGTTGTAATTTTGAGTTTTTTTTTTAGCAAATTAAGAGAGAAAGAGAGATCATGGCTTTATGATTGGCTAATATTATCAACTGTTTTTAAATATCTTAGGCATAAAAATGTAAAATAAATAATACATTCTGCACTGCCCCTATTGACAATCTATCAAACAAAACAAAAATCAAGCGAATACGTTGAGTTTAAGTCAGTTAAAATTGTTCTTAATTTTTTCCACTTGCCTATTTATATATAGATAATAATTAGGCCCAACCAGTGTCGGACATAAACTTAGTGATAGTAATTAATAATACATAAATGTGTTAAGCACAAAAATATTCAGAAAATTCTATCTGAAGTGTGGCGTATTAAGGCCGTAGTATCCCTCTTTTTTAAGCGGATGTGCCCAGTAAAGTACAAGATATTACGAGCGAGGGGATTAGGATGGGACTCGAGTTTTGTTAAATATTTGCCTGCATATTTTGCAATTTCAACGGTCACAAGTGACATATTTAAATCACGATGTAAAATTGAATTTTTCACGTACCATGGAGCCGATGTTATTAACCTTAAAATTTTGTTTTGCATTCGTTGTATTCGCTCTACATTGGAAGCTGAAGCAGTGCCCCATAGCTGAATTCCGTAACACCATATGGGTTTCACAAGCGACTTGTATATTAAAAGTTTACAATCTAGACTGAGGGTAGAATTTCTACCAATCAGCCAATGTATCTGGGTTAATTTAAGCTTCATTTGTGTTAGCTTAGAGTCAATGTGGTGTTTCCATGTAAGCCGTCGGTCAAGGTGTATACCAAGGAATTTCACCTGTGAATGTTGAGGAACAACTTGATTGTTAATTCGAATGGGGGAACAAGTGTCTCTTCGTAGGGTAAATGTGACATGAACACACTTTTGTTCATTTATTTTTATTCTCCATAAGTTCAACCACAGTTCCAACAGCTTAATATGTTCCTGAAGATAACGGGATGCCTCGTAAGGGTTTTCATGCATACTAAAGCAGGCTGTATCATCAGCAAATGTAGAAGTGAGGATATTGCTGCTCAAAGGCATATCACAGGTATAAATCAAATACAAAACTAGCCCCAGTATACTCCCCTGTGGCACACCGGATGAGATAGTTTCGGGCACACTCATGAAGTCTCCCTCCACAACAGTGAACTTCCGGGCAAGAATATAACTTTCCAAAAGATTTACAATGTTTATTGGCAGATATGTCTTCAATTTTAAAATTAGGCCTTCATGCCACACTTTATCAAATGCCTGAGAGACATCAATAAAGAGGGAAGAACAATACTTTTTTTCCTCAAATGTTCTTCTTATGAATTGAACCAATCTATGACATTGTTCAACGGTACTATGCTGACTTCTAAAACCAAATTGATGGTCCGGTATGCACCCATTATCAGTTAGAATTGTCATGAGCAGCTTTTCGAAGAGTTTTGAAATTGTTGACAGTAAACTTATTGGCCTATATGACTCAGCCTTAGTGGGATCTTTGCCCGCCTTTAGAATCATTTTGACCATGGCAAGTTTACAGCTGTGTGGATAATACTCCAGTCGTAAAATGCCATTAAAAATAAATACCAGTATTCTAATAGCAATACGAGGCAACTTCATCAGCATCTTGTTACTAATTCCATCAATACCCGGGGTCTTTTTTGGGTTGGTTTCAGCAATTAGTTTTTGCACATCACGCATTTTAAACTTTATGGGTCGAGGGGGTAGAGCAACTACACTCGGCAAATCAACAGCACCAGTACATGTGTTTGGGGTAAATACGTATTTTAAATGCCCAGCAAATATGTTACATTTTTCAGTATTGTTTCTTGCCCAACCTCCTGTAGAAGTGCGCAGGGGTGGTTTAAACTCAACGGTTGTTTTAAGTTTTTTAGCAGCGTGCCACAAGGAATAATTATATGCTACTGTGACATCGAGACTTTCCAGATAGTTCTTAAGAGAAGCAGATTTTTCAGATGAAAGCAACTCTTGGAGTCGTTTAGTGCATTCTCTAAGTCTGACTTTATGTTGGGGCGATCTGTGCTGTTGCCATTCCCTTCTAGCTCTTCTTTTTTCACATACGAGACGTTCAATATCCGCAGAATAAATTCTGTTAAACCCAGTCTGCGGATGGGAGGTAGTGGCATGTTTAGCAGCCTGTTTAATATTTTCAGTGAGATTGGCAATGTTAAATTCAATATCATCGAGAGTTCTTAGCTTGATGTTCTCCGTACAATGACTACTGAGATATGGGTGAGGTAAGTCACTTCTTAGTGGGCTACAAATTGTAACGATCGTTGGAGAGTGATCAGAGGAGAGATCATGAGAAGCTTCAACATGAATTAAATCTCTAGAGATATTTTTCATGACGCCAAAATCTATAACATCTGCATTTTTTTGTATGTCAGTAGACCAGTAAGTGGGCTCCCTGCTCGAAATGACGTCCAAGCCCATTTTTGAAATTGTGTTGAACAACGCTCGACCTCTAGGTGTAATAAGACGCGATCCCAAGAACATATGTTTTGCATTGTAGTCGCCAGCTGCTACGAAACAAGGTCCAAGAGTTTTATAAAAATCCTCGTATTGATCCTCAGTGATTGAAAATCTGGGAGGGGAGTAAATAGATGATATCACGAGATTTGAACAAAAATTTTCGATGCAAATATTCGTTGCTTGTAGATCAGTGGTCGCCATTCATATTAGCCGGCTAAATGAAATGTTCGGGTTTTTATTTATTCTCTTCGTGAATATTACAACCAGGATTGCTCAAATTAAAAAAAAAATCTTAAAAAATAGCTACTTAAAATGTACCAAAATTACCTGTATTGTTAATCTTTATTACATTATATTTTTGTCTTGTACTTTATTTAGTGATATTGCTTTTATAATTACTGAAAAGCTATTTTTGTTTATTTTCCTGTCAAAAACTTAAGTAATTGTAATAAATTTACGATGTTATAAAATTTTTCATAAAAGAAATCCATACAATTTGTTTTTAGTGTGTTTAACGGCAACCATAATTGCAACAATAATCATGTGTGTGAATCAACAATTTCATTCAGTAGCTTGTAAACTTTCAACAGAGCAGGAGTGCATCGGATGTTTTTCTGTTTTAAATCTTTTAAAGAGAACAAAAATATTTTTTGATACACTGAAAAGTTGATAACAAGCTATATAAATCTATGCATGTTTATGTTTCGAAGATTATTAACTTATATGTACTTTTTTACAGCATTTTAAAACAAAATTTTTAATAAAAATGTGGGACGTTTAGTGGGAAAATGTTTTTGTTTTGTTTTCTTTGAACACATTGAAGGAAGCAGAGTGTTAATTAGAGTTAAGAGTTAATTCTTTCAGTGTAATAATCTTATTTTAGTTGTGTTTCTCTTTGTGAAGACCACTGTTGTAGATGGTCTTCACAAATGTTCTCAAGAATTAGAATTGCTGATACTCCGCATGCTCTTCCTCTCGGGTCCTTTGTATCATATAAGGTGTAGCCACTCATTTTAAATAGGCTTCTCGAAGTCAAATGAGTCTCAGATACCAACATTACATCAATATTTTTTACTGCGAGGAAGTGCTCAAGTTCGTTTTTATGTTGGCGAATGCCGTTTGCGTTCCAGAAACATAATTTTAACATGTTCATGGCTTGTTAACTAGTGATTGAAGCAGTGTGTTCTGCATTCGCAGCATTTCTTGCATCATGCTAGTCATATTTGTTGTAAAGTTGTTTATTGTTTGCACCAAATTGTCAATAGTAGCTTCAAGGCGACTGAAATTTAACCTTGGGTTTGCATTTCTTGTATTATTTGGTGGTGACACTTTTTGAACGGGGATAGAGTTGATCTTTACAGCGTCAGCATACGATACATGTATAGTGATTGGTTGGGCCATTAGGGGATGAGAAGCGGAGTACGTATTTCTTGCTTGAGCTGGAGTTACTTTAGGCTTTTGGTTCAAAGCTTGTTTAGCAAAAGAGAATACAGGACATCCTCTGTAGTTGGCAGTGTGATTACCTCCAACATTACTGCACTTTTTTTTCCTTTTGATCCTTGGGCTTATTGCAAATAGCAGTGTTGTGTAATTCACCACACACAACACAAACAGTAGGTAATTTGCAATAAGTTTTCGTATGGCCATATTCTTGACAATTTTGGCACTGTACGGGTCCTGAGCGCTTGTGTGGTTCTTCAACTGCAATTTTCCGGTATAACATATATTTTAAATTATAAATTGGATGGGTCTCATTTTTCTTCAATTTTATATCATTTGGCTCCAGTTCAACACAAAATAAAGGTTTGGGGATCTTCTCCCTGTTTATTATATTAGAGACATTTTTCACCTTAAATCCTTGGAGGGTGAGAGCATCTTTTATTTCCTCAGGAACAACATAAGAATCTATGCCCTTCAATATGATCTGTAGGCCTTTAGCACTCTTAAGCTGGAAAGTGTAGAAACTTGTTTTATTTTTCTCAAATTCTGTAACCATTTTGCGGAAGTCTTTTTCATCATATACATATTTGAACTTTTGTTTTATCAATGTTAACACGTTTGGGGAATGGGGTCTTTCATGGAGGCTGAAAGCTTCCTGATTGCTATTTACTTGGGAATAGCCAGGGGCGATTCCTTCATGAATTTCTCAAGCAGCTCACTACCTCCTCGTGGTATTCCCCGGAAATGCCGTCTAGGTCAACCGACTCAGAGGCAGAACCAAATGTGAGAAGGCGAAAAGACAGCCGATCACCATGCCTGGTGGGGCTGAGGATAACGAACAATACAACACACTTGGAACACGAGAATCACTTAAGGAAACGACTAGTTCATTGCAAGGGCTGACGGCTGCAGTATTCTGACACCTTATTAAGCGGATTGACACCTCGCTGAAACGGCTGTCAGGCAAATGCTGTAATCGCCCCCGTCCCGTTAAAACTGTGGCGAGGCTCTGAGTACGTTCCAACAACGTCACCACTGAGGTGGTGGTACGGGTGCAGTTGAGATAACTCCTGTTTTTTTTGCGCCGAGATCCTGGCTCTGAACATAGTCTCTCATGAGGTCCCTCGCGTGGACCTCACTGCTTGCAAAGGGACCCACGGGGAACGTTTGAGGCGACCGTACAATCGTGGAAGGATAGCGGCTCGGAGCGGGGACCCATTCGAACAAAATGATGAAAAGAACACCCCCAATCAAAACAAGATCAAGGAAAATGAATCAGAATATAAATAACTAAGAAGCGTCTAATGAGCAGGTAACTAGGGACGCCGGAATTACACCCCATCCTCCCATGGCTGCCGGCCTGGAATTGGATGCCATATCCCAGCAGAAGACTGACGCTGAAACAGTTTTAATGCTACAGACACCCACCAGCACCCACACACCGTTGGAACAGCTGACTGCAACCCCAGCACGTGTCGACGTAGAATACGCAGGAAAACATCCCCAAATAGAGGAATCATCAAGTGCTACTGTGGATGGCTCCCCACGACTGGAGTTAATCCAGAAAATGAGAAAAATGGAAGAGGACGCGATCTCCCAGTGCAAGGCGGTGATAAACAATATGCAGCAGGCGTTCAACCGGTATAAAAATATTAGCAATGACGTCAAAGTCGGTATATCCAAAATGTCTGAATTGCTGGATGTCGCGTTAAGTTACAGGTGTACTTGGAAGACGGCAGATAAGGAGTGGCTGCTATTAAAGCAGAAGAAGAAGACTGCAACCAAGCAACTGGTGAATGTTTTCACTCCGACGGGAAACACGAAACGCGCAGCTACCAGCCCGGCTGCCCCCGTAAGCTCTAAGAAAGCCAGAGGAAAAGATCCCAACGAGAACAGTACAGAATGTCTTGGAGATAAGGAAGGAAACTGGCAGACCGTTTCTAAGAAAGGCAGTAGGAATCTAGTAAAAGAAACCCCAGCTAGGACTAAAAGGAAAAGCAGGACACGACTACAGCGCATAAAGCCTGAAGCGGTTATAATCAAACCCACAGGGAGTCACAGCTACTCGGAAGTGCTGAGGAATCTGCGTAGCAAAATACCGACTGACGACCAAGTCAAAGTAAGATCTGTCAGGAAGACGAAAACCGGAGCTATCCTTTTAGAGCTGGAGAAAGGTGAAAAAGTCAGGCCAGAGTTCGCTCAGCAACTGAAGAGCACTATACAGGAAATAGCATCAATTGCTGAGCTGAAGCCGAGAACAACAATAGAGATAAGGGATCTTGATTTTCTGACACAAGGAGAAGAAGTAGAACCAGCAGTTCGCAAGCTGCTCGCAAATCCAGAAGAGCAGATGCAGACGAAGATCACGGAGCCAAACACGCGAGAACAGGTCCGGGCTTTCATTACACTGTCCACAGAGAGTGCTGCGAAGTTAATTAACGCTGGCCACGTAAAGATTGGATGGATCCGAGCTAGAATGCGAGCATGCGAAAACATCAGAAGATGTTATCGTTGCTTTGGGACTGGACATACCCAATCAAACTGCTCGGGCATAGACAGGAAGGATAAGTGCATCAGATGTGGGAAGTCAGGACATAAGATGAGGGACTGCAAGGCGGCCCCCAGATGTGTTCATTGCATGGACGCAAAACGAGACCGTACCGATCATCTGCCGGGATCAAAGAGGTGCCCACTAGCTAGGTCGACAGGAAAGCATGATGAGAATACTGCAACTAAATATGCATAGATCACAGGTGGCAGATAGCTTGCTGCCACAAATTATTGTTGAAGAGAAGGCTGATGTTGCTATTATAAGCGAGCAATACAGACGAAAAGAGAACGGACACTGGTTTGAGGACGACACTGCCACTGCGGCCATATGGATTCCAAACACAAGTGACTTGACTGTAAGAGGAAGTGGAAAAGGAAACTGTTTTGTATGGGTTCAGCTTGACAACGTAACACTTGTCAGCTGTTACCTAACCCCTAGCGATCATGTGAGGGAGTTTCAAGAAAAACTGGATGAGATAGCGGACAGGATACAGCAAGTAGAAGGACATATCATAGTAGCGGGAGACTTTAACGCCCGCGCGCACGAATGGGGGATGTCCACGACTGACCACAGAGGTGGTAGAATACTG
Source organism: Germaria angustata (assembly GCA_963681545.1). Classification (NCBI taxonomy): domain Eukaryota; kingdom Metazoa; phylum Arthropoda; class Insecta; order Diptera; family Tachinidae; genus Germaria; species Germaria angustata. The sequence goes on from OY812998.1 coordinate 82,167,879, forward strand.
GAAATGGTAGCGAGAACAGGGCTCAACGTGGCAAACATTGGAAATACACCGACGTTTAGACGACCAGGATGTGAGGGGACCATCCCAGACATAACTCTAGTGTCAGATAGAACCGCACCGATGATAAGGGACTGGAAGGTGATTGAGTCATACACAGCTAGCGACCATCAGTATATATCGTATTCCTTCGCGACTGAGGGCTTATTAAGTGGATTAAGGACTCAGCAGAGGCCATCAAGTCGTAGATGGAACGCAGCAAGGCTCGATAGGCCTGCACTGCTAAGGCAATTAGATGTAAGACTGAGGGGTGGAAGCCAGGATTCTAGTGCTCGTGCGATTGTGAAGAGAGTGATGACAGTCATAGAAAAAGCGTGTGACAGGTCCATGCCTAGAATGCATCGCGGAAATGACAATAGGAAACCAGTTTTTTGGTGGAACGAGGAGATTGCAAATAGACGACGAGAATGTCTTCGATCCAGGCGAAGATATACACGAGCGAGAACCCGCGGTGAAGCTGAAGCCGAAAGAGCAGAGTACAAGGCAGCAAGGAAAAGATTACAGGAGTCCATTTCTGAAAGCAAGAAAAATCTGTGGGAAAAATTAAGAGAGGACATAAATGAAAATACGTGGGGCACAGGATACAAACTTGTCATGAGAAAACTTGGCGCCAAGAGTCTTATACCAATGATGAACAAGGAAGATATGGAAAGAATCGTGAAGTACCTATTCCCAGAGAATGAGCTTCCAGAGGAAGGACCAAACGGCGGTGAAGATACGCATGTTCCACTGTTCACAACAGAGGAACTTATAGCTGCGGCCAGTAGGTTAAAAAAAACAAGGCACCAGGCCCTGATGGAATACCGGCGGAAGTAATGAAGGAAATAGCGCTCAGAAGACCTCAGTTCCTACTCAACATGTATAACTGCTGTTTGAGGGAGGGAGTATTTCCGGAGGCATGGAAGAAGCAACGGTTAGTGCTCATAAGCAAAGGAAAAGGAGATCACACGTCTCCATCAGCATACAGACCACTCTGCATGTTGGACACTGCAGGAAAACTCCTGGAACGGCTAATAAAACCAAGGTTAGAAGAAGCAATTTGTACCAGAGGAGGACTTTCAGAAAGACAGCACGGTTTTAGACCCGACAGATCAACTATTGGAGCCATAAAGGACGTAGTAGATGTGGTCGAGGCGGTGAGGAAGCAATCTCTCTTCACCAGGCCTTTGGTTTTGCTTGCTACGCTAGATGTAAAGAACGCCTTCAATAGCCTAAGGTTGCCAGATGTTCTAAAGTGTTTAAAGGAACATTTCCATATCCCCGAGTACCTACTCCGGATTATAGGTGACTATTTGAGAAATAGAGAACTTGTTTATGACACCACAGATGGCCAAAGGAGAATGCGAGTGACGTTAGGTGCTGCTCAAGGGTCCATACTCGGACCAGATCTATGGAACATCACGTATGACGGAATACTCAGAGCCGAAATGCCGTACGATTCGTTCCTCGTAGGATTTGCAGATGACATTGCGGCCGTGATTAAAGGAAGAGACATAGAAGACGTGTCCCGCAAACTTAGGCAGGTAATGATACGAGTTAAAGCGTGGCTGGGCTCACGTGGCCTACAGCTGGCCACCCAGAAGACAGAACTTTTGCTACTCACCAAGAAGCACATACCCCTGGAGATTGACATTCGTAGCCACGAGGAAATCATAAGAACCAAGAAGATTGTGAACTACTTAGGAATAAGGCTTGACAACAGGTTGACATTCTCAAGTCAAATGCAGTATGCAGTGAGTAAAGCAGGCAAGATAACCACGCAACTTGCGCGGCTCATGGCAAACATAGGAGGCCCGCTACCTAAAAAGCGAAGGCTACTAATGGATGTGAGCAGTAGCATCCTTCTCTATGGATGTGAAATATGGGGAGACATAGGCACCATTAAAAAGAGAGCAAACGCGTTAATAGCAGTACAAAGAAGAGCAGCACTACGTATAACATCAGCTTATCGTACAGTATCCGCTGCCGCCGCACTAGTGATAGCCGGTACTACCCCCATTGATCTTGTTGCAATAGAGCGTAAGAAGATATGGACGATGAAACATGGAATCGAAACAGCCCAAAGAGAGGAAGCCAGTATCAGACAAGAGACTCTTCAAACATGGCAGACAAGATGGAATAACGATACTACAGGCAGATGGACGGCGAGACTTATTCCCCAAATCTCTAAGTGGATAGACAGAAAGCACGGCGAAGTAAATTATTACCTGACCCAGATGCTGACAGGTCACGGATATTACAGGAAATATTTGTACAGAATGGGGAAATGTAATACACCGTACTGTCTCTACGAAGACGAAGAGACAGAGGATAATGCCGAGCATACATTTTTTAGTTGCTCTCGCTGGTGTGAAAGCAGAAGGGATCTAGAGAGCTGTGTCGGACCATTTACAATAGAGTGTATTGTAGATAGAATGCTGGAGACCGAGTCAAACTGGCGAGCGGTATCAAAATACTGTGAACACATCCTGAAAACAAAGAAACCAGATCTGGATGCAGCGGCCCAGCAGGAATAATATCAGAGATCTCACCATCAGGATACAGCAAGCGACACTATAGAACCAGTCGTAAGTCAGCAGTGGGCACCCGGACGCGGGTATGAAATAGAGAATGGCTAATGCCAACCAGGGATCCACCTCGAAGTAATGCGAACGTAGTCCCGAGGTGGAAACACATCCCGAAGAGTTTCGGGGTTGGTTTTTTGTCGGTATTCCCACTTGTGGGCGAGTCCGACATATCCCGTGGATGACGACCCATGGGAATGCGTAAATGCATTTTCCAATCCCTGCCCGAAAAAAAATGTTACCACGTTTTATTGGAACAATGTGAAATGACTTTTCACCAATGGCCAAGATTAGTTTTTTAATAAGTGTGTTTGAGTTTTTTTGTCCCAGATAGATTGGAGGTGGTTTTGAAGTTTTTTTCGAAGATTCTTCGGGTTTGTCGCTGTCATCTTGCAATATTTTAAACCGGTTTTGACGATTAGCTGAGGTGGCGTCGTTGTCCCTGGATATTTTCGGAACAGATGAGATTTTGGATGAATTTGGGCTTCGCCCGCGCTTTACCACCGTTACATATCTGTCCATTCCGACAGGCACTTTAGGTTTTTGAATATTATCGTCCATTGTGATAACCGGGTTAAGTGATGAACACGAGCCCGGAGCGGATAATGGCGCTGACTTAAATAAAGAAGAAGCAGGCAACGGTAATGTTAACGAATCACTACTTGGCATTGGAGTAAGCGGGGTTGATCGCTCGCGTAAAATTGGCTTTGCCGTTAGAAAAAGGCTGTCATCCGATTTTTTGTTTTTATTGTTTGCATTAAGAGCTTCAGAACTCACAGTAAAATAGGCATTTCTGCCGTTAGAACTAACTTCACAATTTTTTGTTTTTGAGGTACTCATACAGAGTATTCCTCAGTCACTTTGTTTGTGTGTGTTTTTTGTTTTTTTTTCTGTTATTTCAGATTATATGAAAAATATTATTAGTGCAAATAAAGCAAATTTCACAAAAACCCGTACTTATTGCGAATCAGTACTTATTACGAATATGTTTTTTTTGTATTGTTGTTTTTTTAGTATGTAAAAAAAACTCCGCTTATACGTCTGTTCACTACGAAGGTTCAACAAACAATCTGAATAATTCTATACTAGCAATAATTCCCTCGGACATATTGACGACCAAAGAATTCAATAACAGAAATAAAACAGAATCTTACCTTCTTACAAAAGTATCAGTTACATTAAACCTACAAAAAATTTTAAACGAAACATTTGCGGAAGTTGTATTTGAACCACTACCCAACAACCAAAACAAAACTGTAATCTTAAATGAAAATACAGTTCTCATATACAAAAAGAAAATCTATAAATCAAACAAAATTGTCACAAATTGCAAACATTCATTTAAATTTGAAAATTTCAAAACATTTTTATTGAAATACAAAAATTCTAGAAACTAATTTAAGAACGTATGAAAATTACAAAATAAATATAAAAGAAATTTTTATTTTAAATGAGTTGGTTTTAAAAGTCAAAGAAAATAATATAACATTTGTTATCTTAAATTTTGATGAAATATACTTTAATAATACAATAAAAACTGTAGAAACATAAACTCTTTACAACCACTCTAATAAATACTGGGGGCAACATACATAGAAATCCTTATAATTTTTATTTGCATTGCGGAGCCTCAATCTAACAGAGGGGGAGTTACGATATTAACGATACTCCCACATATAATAATAATATAATCATACATACTCATACTGAAACATTTGTACTTTAAATTCTTCATCTTTGCTTACAAACAAAATACTTAAAATAAACAATAAAATTAAAATATTGATGATCGACATAAATTTTTGTATGCAACATTATATACAAACATTCATACATGCATTATAGCATACCTTTTAAGTTTTTAGTCTTTCTTTAGAATGCTTAGCTACACAAGATTTTGTATTTAACTTTGGCCATTGAACGCTTGCAATAGATATGCATTACAAAATATTTCTTAAAAATTTATAATTGCAATTTATTAGGAAATTTTTAACTAAACAAGTTCAATTTTGTGATTGAGAAATTTGTAAACAAGCATTCTCAATTTTGTATTTATAATTAAAAAATTTTAATAAAGAATTTTATCCTATTCTTAGAGTCAATAAAACATCAAAAACAACAAAATTATTGTTTTTTATAAACAAAATTATTTCTGTTAGTCTCAAAAAACAGGATGATTAGTCTTCTTGGTGCATTCTACGCATTGCTAAACAACAATTTTGATGTTTTTTTTATTGCTCTACTATTATTATTTTTAAAAGCGTTTCATATTAATTTTACAAACTTATATTTACTTTTCTGCATGGCATGTTAAATTTTTATTAGGTTTAATTACATATGTATGTATATATGTACATTAGATATTTTGCGCAAATTGTTCGTTGTGCCATGTTTCCAATGAAATGTCGACTAAAAGTAATTTCAATTGGCAGATTAATGGAGTTGATGCTATCAGCATTTTAAGAAAAAAATTAAATTTCATCGCAAATATCGACGTCATGGTTTCAGAAGTATTACTACTAACAGAGTTCTAAACCACAAGTCCCGTGAATGATAAATCCAATTTCAGTTAAATTATCCAAATTTAATATTGAACATTTTTACGAGAATAACGGTAACAAGGTAATTTAAACGAATTTTCAGTTTTTGACAATTCCTTGTGGTTGATAAGTGAATTCTTTGATTTACTGGAATCTCAATATAATTGATACAAACACTCCAACACACTTAGCAAAAAGCATAATAAATAGTTCCAGAATAAAAAAACGACTTCAATACACAGTGCAAATGGAACAGATTACAAGGCGGATGCAATTATAAGTAAATTTAATATCCGATATAATCCATTTCTTATTTGCATTTAACTTCCAGCGAAGATTGAAATGTCTTATTATATGCCCATCCATTTCTATGGATCCAAACTGCAGCATATACTTTTAAATAAAAAAATAAATTCCGTTTTGAGCACTCTCACTATAATATGAATAGTCAGCCAAGTATACGACAATTATATGCTACTTCGTATGAGAGGTATTCTCCCCTTGGTCTATCGAGTCAGCTTTTCTAGGGAATACGTTCATTTGATGCAGAGTAACCCATACCAATTTTAAACACGCACACTACCATACAATAATTATGTATTATTTTGTATGGAACATATTCTTCGCCTAGTCCTATCATATATAAGTATAATATATATATATATATATATATATATATATATATATATATATATATATGGGATGACGGAAAATCGTTCCAAATTCAAAATATATATATATATATATATATATATATATATATATATATATATACATATATATACATAAGTATGTAGGTTAAAATGAAGCCAGCTTTAAGCATGACCTTTCAACAAAAAAATCGGATCAAGATAATAGGGCTATATGTGTACAATGGATGTTCTTGTTGAACCTTCGTAGTGAACAGGCGTGTTAGCGGAGTTTTTTTTAAATTCTAAACAAACTAAAATACAAACAAAAAAAATATTCGTAATAAGTACTGATCCGTAATAAGTACATATTTTGTGAAATTTGCTTTATTTGCAAATTTAAATTAAATTTCATATAATCTGAAACAAGAAAAACAAAAAAAAAAAAACAAAAACAACTGTAAACAAAGTGACTGAGGAATACTCTGCATGAGTACCTCAAAAACAAAAAATTGTGAAGTGAGTTCTAACGGCAGAAATGCCTATTTTACTGTGAGTTCTGAAGCTCTTAATGCAAACAATAAAAATAAAAAATCTGATGATAGTCTTTTTCTAACGGCAAAGCCAATTTTACGTGAGCTATCAACTTCGCTTACTCCGATGCTAAGTGGTGATTCGGTAACATTACCATTACCTAGTTCATCTTTATTTAAGTCAGCGCCATTATCCGCTCCAGGCTCGTGTTCATCACTTAACCAAGTTATCACTACAGACAACAGTAGTCAAAAACCTAAGGTGCCTGTCGGAATGGACACATATATCACAGTGGTAAATCGCGGGCGAAGCCCAAATTCTTCAAAGATATCATCTGTTCCCAAGATATCCAGGGATATCGGCGGCGCCTCAGCTAACCGTCAAAACCGTTTCAAAATATTGCAAGACGACAGCGACAAACCCGAAGAATCCTTGAAAAAACCTCGAAACCACCACCAATCTATCTTAGGCAAAAAAATTCTAACTAATCTCGGTAATTGGTGAAAAGGCATTTCACATTGTTCCAATAAAACGTGGTAACATTGACGAAACAAAAGTTCAAATATATAATGAAAAAGACTTCCGCAAAATGGTTACTGAATTTGAGAAAAATAAAACAAATTTCTACACTTTCAAGCTTAAGAGTGCTAAAGGCCTACAGATCGTATTGAGAGGCATAGATTCTTATGTTGTTCCCGAGGAAATAAAAGATGCCCTCACCCTCCAAGGATTTAAGGTAAAAAATGTCTCTAATATAATAAATAGGGAGAAGATCCCCCAACCTTTATTTCGTGTTGAACTGGAGCCAAATGATATAAAATTTAAGAAAAATGAGACCCATTCAATTTATAATTTAAAATATCTGTTATACCGGAAAATTACAGTCGAAGAACCACACAAGCGCTCAGGACCCGTACAGTGCCATAATTGTCAAGAATATAGCCATACGAAAACTTATTGCAAATTACCTACTGTTTGCGTTGTGTGCGGTGAATTGCACAACACTGCTATTTGCAATAAGTCAAAGGATCAAAAGGAAAAAAGTGCAGTAATTGTGGAGGTAATCACACTGCTAACTACAGGGGATGTCCTGTATTCTCTTTTGTTAAACAAGCTATGAGCCAAAAGCCTAAAGTAACCCCAGCGCAAACAGGAAATACGTACTCCGCCACTTATCCTCCTATGGCCCAACCAATCTCTACACAAGTATCGTATGCTGACGCTGTGAAGATCAACTCTGTTCCAGTGCAAAAAGTGTCACCACCAACTAGTACAACAAATGCAAATGCAAGCTTTAATTTCAATCGTCTTGAAGCTACTATTGATAATCTGGTGCATACTATAAACAACTTTACAACAAAATATGACTAGCATGATGCATGAAATGCTGCGAATGCAGAACACACTGCTTCTAGCATTAGCTAACAAGCCATGAACACATTAAAAGTATGTTTCTGGTACGCAAACGGCATTCGCCAACACAAATATGAACTTGAGCACTTCCTCACGGTAAAAAATATTGATATAATGTTGGTATCTGAGACTCATTTGACTCTGAGAAGCCTTTTTAAAATGAGTGGCTACACCTTATATGATACAAAGGACCCGAGAGGAAGAGCATGCGGAGGATCGGCAATTCTAATAAAATCAAGACTCAAACACCACATTCTTGAGAACATTTATGGGGACCATCTGCAGGCAACAAATATTTGCATCGAAAATTTTTGTACAAATTTCGTGATATCATCAATTTACTCCCATCCCAGATTTTCAATCACTGAGGATCAATACGAGGATTTTTATAAAACTCTTGGACCTTGTTTCGTAGCAGCTGGCGACTACAATGCAAAACATACGTTCTGGGGATCGCGTCTTATTTCACCTAGAGGTCAACACAATTTCAAAAATGGGCTTGGACGTCATTTCGAGCGGGGAGCCCACTTACTGGCCTACTGACATACAAAAAATTCCAGATGTTATAGATTTTGGCGTCATGAAAAATATCTCTAGGGATTTAATTCATGTTGAAGCTTCTCATGATCTCTCCTCTGATCACTCTCCAACGATCGTTACAATTTGTAGCCCACTAAGAAGTGACTTACCTCACCCATATGTGAAGGTGATAAATCGTGTTAATTGGCTGGGGTTCAAAAAATATCTCAGTAGTCATTGTACGGAGAACATCTCGCTAAGAACTTCCGATAATATTGAATATAACATTGCCAATCTTACTGAAAATATTAAACAGGCTGTTAAACATGCCACTACTTCCTATCCGCAGACTGGGTTTAATAGAATTTATTCTGCGGATATTGAACGTCTCGTATGTGAAAAAAGAAGAGCTAGAAAGGAATGGCAACAGCACAGATCATCCCAACATAAAATCAGACTTAGAGAATGCACTAAACGACTCCAAGAGTTGCTTGCATCTGAAAAATCTGTTTCTCTTAAGAACTATCTGGATCTCGATGTCACAGCAGCATCTAATTACTCCTTGTGGCGCGCTGCTAGAAAACTTAGAACACCCGTTGAGTTTAAACCACCCCTGCGCACTTCTACCGGAGGTTGGGCAAGAACCAATACTGAAAAAGGTAACATATTTGCTGAGCATTTAAAATACGTATTCACCCCAAACACATGTACTGGTGCTGTTGATTTACCGAGTAAATCATGCGTGATGTGCAAAAACTAATTGCTGAAACCAACCCAAAAAAGACTCCGGGTATTGATGGAATTAGTAACAAGATGCTGATGAAGTTGCCAGTGTGGGGCCAGTTTTGTATTGGATTTATACCTGTGTTATGCCTTTGAGCAGCAATATCCTCACTTCTACATTTGCTGATGATACAGCCTGCTTTAGTATGCATGAAAACCCTTACGAGGCATCCCGATATCTTCAGGAACATATTAACCTGTTGGAGCTGTGGTTGAACTTATGGAGAATAAAAGTAAATGAACAAAAGTGTGTTAATGTCACATTTACCCTACGAAGAGACACTTGTTCCCCCATTCGAATCAACAATCAAGTTGTTCCTCAACATTCACAGGTGAAATTCCTTGGTATACACCTTGACCGACGGCTTACATGGAAACACCACATTGACTCTAAGCTAACACAAATGAAGCTTAAATTAACCCAGATACATTGGCTGATTGGTAGAAATTCTACCCTCAGTCTAGATTGTAAACTTTTAATATACAAGTCGCTTGTGAAACCCATATGGTGTTACGGAATTCAGCTATGGGGCACTGCCTCAGCTTCCAATGTAGAGAGAATCCAACGAAGGCAAAACAAAATTTTAAGGTTAATAACATCGGCTCCCTGGTACATGAAAAATTCAATTTTACATCGTGATTTAAATATGCCACTTGTGACCGCTGAAATTGCAAAATATGCAGTCAAATATTTAACAAAACTTGAGTCCCATCCTAATCCCCTTGCTCGTAACATCTTGAACTTTCCTGGACACATCCGCTTAAAAAACAGGGATACTACGTCTTTAGTACGCAACACTCCAGATGAAATTTTTTAAAAATATACTTATGCTAAATACGATTCTTATGTATCTTTAATTATTATCACTAAGTTTACGTCTGACACTGGTTGGGCCTAATAATTATTTATATATTTAAGATTTGAATACTTATTGTTAGTTCAGTTGTGAAGATACAATAAATAAATATAAGCGAAAAAAAAATTTTTTCCCACCAAACGTCCCACATTTTTATTAAAAATTTTGTTTTAAAATGCTGTAAAAAAGTACATATAAGTTAATAATCTTCGAAACATAAACATGCATAGATTTATATAGCTTGTTATCAACTTTTCAGTGTATCCAAAAATATTTTTGTTCTCTTTAAAAGATTTAAAACAGAAAAACATCCGATACACTCCTGCTCTGTTGAAAGTTTACAAGCTACTGAATGAAATTGTTGTTTCACATACATGATTATTGTTGCAATTATGGTTGCCGTTAAACACACTAAAAACAAATTGTATGGATTTCTTTTATGAAAAATTTTATAACATCGTAAATTTATTACAATTACTTAAGTTTTTGACAGGAAAATAAACAAAAATAGCTTTTCAGTAATTATAAAAGCAATATCACTAAATAAAGTACAAGACAAAAATATAATGTAATAAAGATTAACAATACAGGTAATTTTGGTACATTTTAAGTAGCTATTTTTTAAGATTTTTTTTTTTAATTTGAGCAATCCTGGTTGTAATATTCACGAAGAGAATAAATAAAAACCCGAACATTTCATTTAGCCGGCTAATATGAATGGCGACCACTGATCTACAAGCAACGAATATTTGCATCGAAAATTTTTGTTCAAATCTCGTGATATCATCTATTTACTCCCCTCCCAGATTTTCAATCACTGAGGATCAATACGAGGATTTTTACAAAACTCTTGGACCTTGTTTCGTACAATGCAAAACATACGTTCTGGGCATCGCGTCTTATTACACCTAGAGGTCGAGCATTGTTCAACACAATTTCAAAAATGGGTTTGGATGTCATTTCGAGCGGGGAGTCCACTTACTGGCCTACTGACATACAAAAAATTCCGGATGTTATAGATTTTGGCGTCATGAAAATTATTCCTGGTGATTTAATTCATGTTGAAGGTTCACATGACCTCCCCTCCGATCACTCTCCCACGATCATTACAATTTGTAGCCCACTAAGAAGTGACTTACCTCACCCATATGTGAAGATGATAAATCGTGTTAATTGGCTGGTGTTCAAAAAATATTTCAGTAGTCATTGTACGGAAAACATCACGCTTAGAACTTCCGATGATATTGAATTTAACATTGCCACTCTTACCGAAAATATTAAACAGGCTGCTAAACATGCCACTACTTCCTATCCCCAGACTGGGTTTAATAGAATTTATTCTGTGGATATTGAACGTCTCGTATGTGAAAAAGAAGAGCTAGAAGGGAATGGCAACAACAGCGCGGATTACCCCAACATAAAATCAGACTTAGAGAATGCACTTAACGACTCCAAGAATTGCTTGCATCTGAAAAATCTGCTTCTCTTAAGAACTATCTGGAAGGTCTCGATGTCACAGCAGCATCTAATTATTCCTTGTGGCGCGCTGCCAAAAAACTTAAAACAACCGTTGAGTTTAAACCACCCCTGCGCACTTCTACCGGAGGTTAGGCAAGAAACAATACTGAAAAAGGTAACATAATTGCTGAGCATTTAAAATACGTATTTACTCCAAACACATGTACTGGTGCTGTTGATTTGGAGAGTGTAGTTGCTCTACCCCCTCGACCCATGAAATTTAAGATGCGTGATGTACAAAAACTAATTGCTGAAACCAACCCAAAAAAGACCCCGGGTATTGATGGAATTATTAACAAGATGCTGATGAAGTTGCCTCGTGTTGCTATTAGAATCCTGTTATTTATTTTTAATGGCATTTTATCCACATAGCTGGAAACTTGCCATGGTCAAAATGATTCCAAAGGCGGGCAAAGATCTTACTAAGGCTGAGTTATATAGGCCAATGTTTACTGTCAACAATATCAAAGCTCTTCGAAAAACTGCTCATGACAAAATTGTCCCCAATTCTAACTGATAATGGATGCATACCGGACCATCAGTTTGGGTTTAGAAGTCAGCATAGCACCGTTGAACAAACTCATAGATTGGTTCATTTCATAAGAAGAACATTTGAAGAAAAGAAGTATTGTTCTTCCCTCTTTATTGATGTTTCTCAGGCATTTGATAAAGTGTGGCATGAAGGCCTAATTTTAAAATTGAAGACATATCTACCAATAAACATTGTAAATCTATTGGAAAGTTACATTCTACGCTCAGTCTAGATTGTAAACTTTTAATATACAAGTCGCTTTTGAAACCCATATGGTTTTACGGAATTCAGCTATGGGGCACTGCTTCAGCTTCCAATGTAGAGAGAATACAACGAAGGCAAAACAAAATTTTAAGGTTAATTACATCAGCTCCATGGTACATCAAAAATTCAATTTTACATCGTGATTTAAATATGCCACTTGTGACCGCTTAAATTGCAAAATATGCCGGCAGATATTTAACAAAACTCGAGTTCCATCCTAATCCCCTTGCTCCTAATATCTTGAACTTTACTGGACACATCCGCTTAAAAAAGAGGGATACTACGGCCTTAATATGCAACTCTCCAGATGAAACTTTTTGAAAATATTTTTGTGCTTAGCACGACATTTATGTATTATTAATTATTATCACTAAGTTTATGTCCGACACTGGTTGGGCCTAATTATTATGTCTATACTTAAGATTTGAATACTTACTGTTAGTTGAATTTGAAGATACAATAAATAAATAGTAGTGGAAAAAAATATGTGTACAAACTTAAAAATACAAGCTACTTGATGTGCTCCCCCCCTTCGTATTAATATAACGGTCATTACAGATGGAAATTTTTCTGCTCATATTATTAAATACAAGAATAACCAGAACTTTATTCATACATTCATATGCAGTGTATAAATGGATAAACTACTTTTGATAAGTAGGAAGAAATTGTTGTTATATTACTCTCCATTGATTTGAATTCTTTCATTCTTACTGTACTCTCTGGATGGGACTTCGCAGAAATTTCCACGTAAAATTTGGCACCTGCTTGTATGCTTTGTATAAAGCTTCTATTATTCTTTTTTGCATAATGTTTTTTAAATACTAAAAATTCCTTCTGAAAAAAAATTGCTTAACAAGGCTAAACACTAACATGTATAGTATGTTTAAATGAATGCGATACTGATATGCTACTTATGTTCTGCATGTATCTAGTTCAAGTTGTGTTATGTGCCTTTTTTTACTTATTTTTTCTTCATATCTTAGCCATTTATGATCTAATATTTTGTTATTTTTTATGGAAATAACTTTATATAAATTTTGATCATCGATAGATAAGTAAGGGAAACAGCAACTTATGAAAAATCAAAAAATGCAAAAACCAATTTTGCAAATAATCACATGGCGATAGATCGTCTCTCCTAACTATAAAAATCTTGAATATGTATAACTATAGGCTTTACTTTGTCGAAATTACGTACTGAGAAATTAGGAAAAGATTGACATACTTATACATATTTACCATTTCTTCTGCGGTTAAGGGCATATACATATACTATATATATATATATATATATATATATATATATATATATATATATATATATATATATATATATATATATATATATATATATATATATATATATATTTATATTTATATATATATATATATATATATATATATATATATATATATATATATATATATATATATATATATATGTATCTATCTATCTATATATATATATATATATATATATATATATATATATATATGTATATATATATATATATATATATATATATATATATATATATATATGTATCTATATATATATATATATATATATATATATATATATATATATATAGAGAGAGAGAGAGAGAGAGAGAGAGAGAGAGAGAAAATGATAGCATTTTTAAGATAACAACTAGTGTTATTTAGCAAAGTATATATGTATAGCATTAGCTATATATATACATATATATATATATATATATAGATATATATATATATATATATATATATATATATATATATATATATATATATATATATATGCGTTAAACTGATGTGCGTTTCTGCTTAATTGATTTGTGTTTGCGTTTGATCACTTAATTTTTAGTTTTAAATGATTTGTATTTGGTTTATGTAAATGCCCGAATTCTATATGTATGAAATTTCTTAAATTAGTATGTACATACATACTTACCGAAGTTAGTAGTTCTCGGTTTACAGTGACATATCCCTTTAAACTGACAACAGCAGGTTTCATTTCTATTGCAACAATAAAAATGTCAATTTCCTTTTTGGCCTCCAAATCCGCTTGATGAAGGTCTGCGGACAACAATGTGTTTAGGACACCCTTAGCTACGCCAAGCGTTGCTTTGTGTGAACAATCGCAAAAAATAAAAAGTAGAGTACTGCAATATATAACGTCAACCATCAATCCCACTTCCTTATACGAAATAGTATAACCAGGCTTTTGATCCAGAATTTCGGCAAAGGCTCCATATAAAGCTATTACAATATTAACAAATCTGTAATATATTAATAAATATCAATTAGCCCTGCTGTTAGATTAAAAAAAAATATGCGAATCCTATATTAAGAGACCATTTGGTCCAAATTACATACATACAAATTTAATCTTATTTTCACATGAAATATGGTTGAATATTTTAATGCAAGTTATTAGCGTAATTACAAACCATTGATAGTAACTAACAACGCGTTTGTCGGTTGTTTATGTGCTGTCATATTTTTTTCCTAGCTCAAACATAAAGGTTATTTGTGTTATTGTACTGCTGTAACGCAGCCACTTTGTAAAGTATATTAACTTGACTGACTCGTATAAAGTTGAAAGTTTGAAACAGAAAGTAAACCAGATGTGGCTTCAATTAGTGCTGATCCATTGTTTATAGCAAAAAATCAAATGGTGTGGAGTGCTAATCCATTACAACAACCCATTGGAACTTCTGCTCAGAATATTATTTCAGTAAAACCGGGGCCAACTAGATTTGCAACATCTAGATGCAATGATATACTATCAGCATTTTTGTGTTTTTTTCCACCTCTAATGGCTTTCCATTAGAGGTGGACTAATCGTCGAAAATACAAATATTTATGGCAAAGTGAAATTTGATGACAAATGGACAGATATTGATGAAGACACTTTTCGTGCTTATATTGCTGTTCTCATTCTTGCAGGAGTATATCGGTATGTACATTATTATTTCATTTATTTAGTAACATGACTGATATATAATATTTGGATATGACAGTGGAAAAAACGAAGATGTGCATGGCCTATTTGATGCAAATTTCGGTCGCCCAATTTTCCGTGCAATAATGTCTGAAGGTACTTTCCACATTATTACAAGTGCGCTCCGCTTTGATAATGTTGCAAGTCGACGACAAATGCGTAGTAATGACAAGTTTGCTCCTATACGTGAGCTGTGGAATTGTTGGCATGTGCTTCTCCAAACGTTTTACAATTGTCATGAGAATGTCCCAATTGACGAGCAGCTTGTGGGTTTCAGGGGACGATGTTCCTTCCGACAATTTATGCCCTCAAAACCTGCAATATATGGTTTGAAATTTTGGTTAGCTGTAGATTCAAAGTCTGGCTATGTCTGGAAAATACAGCCATATCTCGGAAAAGCTAAAAATGCGAAGCCTGCACAGAATCAAAAACAGCGAATTGTGTTGGAGCTGACGGAAGGATTAAAGGGGCAAAATATAACTGGCGACAATTTCTTTTCCTCTTTTGATTTAGTGAAAAAATTACTTGAAAGGAAACTTACGTATGTAGGCACAGTGCGCCAAAATAAAACATTCATACCTCCAAAGCTGCTGAATGTAAAACAACTCCCTTTATACAGTTCTACGTTTGCTTTCTGTGATATTGCGACATTGGTGTCATATGTCAGCCACAAAAATAAAGCAACAATATTGATAAGCTCAATGCATAAAGCAGCTACAGTAGACGACAGTGGAGTGAAGAAAAAACCGGACATTGTTTCTTACTACAATTCAACAAAAGGTATGGTTTGATGTTTGGGATATGCATTTTGTAATGCTTTATTTCTTATAGGAGGAGTAGATACTGCTGACCAAATAATTGGCTCCTACACAATAAAGCGTAAAACAAATCGATGGCCAAATATTGTATTCGCAAATATGTTGGATATATCTGCTTTGAACGCATATATACTCTTTTCTTAGATCGATGCTTCATGGGCTCCATCTGATCGAAATCGCCGGAGACCAGAATTTTTGCGAAAACTAGCACTTTGTTTGGCAAACGCGCATATGATGAAACGAAGTAGATTACCACAACAACCGTTTTCAGCGAAGTTATTGACTGATATACAAACCTCAACTTCAATTTCCGCGAGTTCATCAAATATTGCTTCTTCTAAAGCGGGGACAAGAAAGCGAGGAATCTGTAGTTGCTGTAATGCCAAATCTGACATAAAATGCTCTACTTGCGAAAGTTTTATTTGCAAGACAAACCGCAAAGTATTTTGTATGCCATGTAGTGAAAAACAATTTCAATAAAATAATATTTTTCTTGTAAATAAACGCAACAAGAGCTTCGTATTTTGCATTCCATTAAATTGAAATTCCCACTGGACCAAATGGTCCGTGATAAAAGATTAGTAACTTTTTAATTTTTTCCGAACACCTTTACACAAAATACCTAATATTTTAAAAATAACATTGTTACAAAAATAAAACACGTGAGTCGAAACCTCAAACAATAAATTACACCGTTTAAAAGTTATTGAGATTACAAAAAAATTTTTCGACCAAATGGTCCTAATCTAACAGCAGGGTTAGTTACATTCTATGGTACGCATCTATACGATATATATCCTTACATATACGATTCAAAAGTTAACACATTTATTATAAGATAACACTACTGCTACGTTGAAAAGCTGTAGGCATACATTATAGGATCTATTTCCCCATGAAATACATGACTCCGAGTTTATTGCAATTTAGTTCATATTCTTGAGAATAAATAAATTTTATTTTGGGATTTTTTAAAACAAAATGCTTTGTTTCTTGTGGATTTAGCTGTTCATATGCCACATTTCATTGGTCGATAAACCAAATCGTCACTGATCTTTAAGCAGTTTTAAAACACTCAAACACGTATGTTTATGCCAAATCAAAGAAACACAATATGAGATTTCTATATTGTAGACTATATCTGCCGCTGAAGGCAATTGTTTCATTCAAACCATTTTTCAGACTGTCAGTTCATACTTTGTCAGTCACAGCAGTAAGTGTCAGGTACGTTTGAAAGAAAAATGACCGAAGTTATCCCATGTGACAGCGAAATAAAAATGCTATGGTTGTAACAGAGGTACTGTCCATTGAGGTTTGCTTTTAAATAAGTATATCACTGACACTAAACATTTATTTCTATATATCAATTAAATCAAATGTTACACAAATTTCCTAATATACACACATACAACTATCACTACTTAAAGCAATTTTGCATCAGCTTAAGTATAACTCGCGAAATATTCAAAAGTTTAATTAAAAAAATATTTATTCACATTTCTTATGACGAAAATATTAATTTGTTCTGCGACGGACTGTGTTAAAGATATACTTACATATGTGAAAAAGAAGTTAGCTTTGGAAACGCTCCACTAAGAAAGTTAGGCCTATTTCACAATAGCTTACATAATTTTATTTTATTGAATTTAAGATCACAAGGGCTTCTTAGATACTGAGTTCAGACTTATAAATATTAATGATAAAAAGGGTCTGTTAAACTGTTTAAATCAAGATCTTTTAGCCTCTTCCTTTTCAATGCATATTGGACGAATCTCCTTCTATTTACGTCTACTGCTAAAAGCATTGGAGAATTTATTGTTAAAATACCCTGCCTACTTTGAATAATTTAATACATTTTACAACTTGGAGCAAACTTTTCTGAATGTTGTTAAAATAAGTGTGTTGTCAACATCACCAAAATCAGTTTTAACTTTTATTATATTCAATCTGGCACCGCCAAAATTAGCTGATTTTCTAATAAAAATATTTTTTTTTGTAACATGAAAAAAATAAACTTAACGAAACGCGTAATTTTTAAAGTTAGCCCCAGAACATTCGCGCCTTTGGCAGTCATTTTCAATTTCTGTATTACAAAGACAAGTTGGCTCTATGCAGTGTTCAGGAGCTTAACTAAGTTTTTACTTTAAATATTAAAATAAAAAAAAAATACTCCTCGTGTTTTCCATACCAAAAAGTATATACAAATTTATTACTAATCAAAATATTATTTCCTAATTACTGAATTTATTAAAGGAATTTTAATGTAAATACACATTGTAAACTGAACTATTGTGTGTTTTATTCAAAATCCACGTGGAAGACATTAGGACGTGCGGCTGGAGTGCCTTGGTTATAAGGGGCTTTATATTTATTTCTCCTATTGTAGGCAGCGTTACGTTCATATATAAGTTGCTGTGTTGACGAGTTAAGCAGTTCAGGTTATTTGCACTAACCAGTTTAATTTTTAATGTTCATTTATTGAATATGTATATCAATTACAATAATTTGACGAAATCGTTACATCTATCATACTGTAAATTAAACTACTAGAAATCCTATTAATGCGCGGATTAGGAATCGCATAATTCATATTATCCAAAACGAGGTATGAAAAATAAGTGCTTGCGGAATTAAGGCGCAAATCTTAGATGAGAAATATCAAGTCATACTTAGAATATACTGGGCTGAGGATTGCTCTATAGAAAATTTTTAGATTTTTGCCTTACAAAAAAGATATCTATTAGCCTACTACAGCCTCTATCGAAGTGAGTAGGGATAATAATATTTACGGGCAGGATCTAAAAGAGAACTCTCAACTGGAAGATTACTGTTTAATTCTCTAGCTATAATGATATCATTGCATGATTAAAAAACAGCTTCAATAGGCTTTGTTGAACCTTCGTAGTGAACAGACGCATTAGCGGAGTTTTTTTTATGTATGTATATACTAAAAAAACAAACAAAAATATTCGTAATAAGTACTGATTTTGTTAAATTTACTTTATATGCACTAATAATATTTTTCATATAATCTGAAACAACAAAAACAAAAAAAAAACCGCAAAAAAAGTGTCTGAGGAATACTCTAACGGCAGAAAGGCCTATTTTACTGTGAGTTCTGAAACTTTTAATGCAAGCAATAAAAATAAAAAATCTGGTAATAGTCTTTTTCTAACGGCAAAGTCAATTTTAAGCGAGCGATCAACTTCGCTTACTCCAATGCCAAGTAGTGATTCGTTAACATTACCATTGCCCAGTACTTTTTTATTTAAGTCAGCGCCATTATCCGCCCCGGGCTCGTGTTCATCATTTAACCGAGTTGTCACTATTGACAACAGTAGTCAGAAACATAAGGTGCATGTCGGAATGGACAGATAAAGCGCGGGCGAAGCCCAAATTCACCAAAAATCTCATCGGTTCCCAAGATATCCAGGGATATTGACACCGGCTCAGCTAACCAATAAAATCGTTTTAAAATATTGCAAGATGACAATGACAAACCCGAAGTATCTTTGAAAAAAAACCTCCAAACAACCACCAATATATTTGAGGGAAAAGAATTCGAACACACTTATTGAGAAATTAATCTCGCTCATTGGTGAAGAGGCATTTCACATTGTTCCAATAAAACGTGGTAATATTGATGAAACAAAGATTCAAATATATGATGAAAAAGATTTCCGCAAAATGGTTAATGAATTTGAAAAAAATAAAACAAGTTTCTACACATCCGAGCTTAAGAGTGCTAAAGGCCTACAGTTCGTATTGAAGGAAATAGATTCTTATGTTGTTCCTGATGAAATAAAAGATGCTCCCACCCTTAAAGAATTTAAGGTAAAAAATTTATCTAACATAATAAATAGGGAATAGATCCCCAACCTTTATTTCGCGTTGAACTGGAGCCAAACAATGTAATATTGAAAAAAATGAGACCCATCGCATTATTGTCAAGAATATGGCCATACAAAAACTTTCTGCAAATTACCTACTGTTTGCATTGTGTGCGGTGAATATAGCGAATGCAAACGCAAGCTTTAATTTCAGTCGCGTTGAATATCTTGTGCAAACTATAAACAACTTTACAACAAATATGACTAGCATGATACAATAAATGCTGCGAATGCGGAACACACTGTTTTCGCACCATTCTTCCCTTGCAGGGAGGAGGACCCTGAATTTTCCTGTCGAAACAGTATACCGGGTGCATAACTGAGACATATCAATTATATCCCAGATTCCCCTGAGGATAGCCAGATGATCAGTAAGTTTGCCCGTCCTAAGATTTTCCTTCCCGTAGATAGATATTGAACTTATAGCTGCCTCCTCTGTCTCGCTGTCCAAAGGTTCACTCTCTCCCTGGGAACTATCTCGATGTCACCCATACAAAGACTGGGTAAATTAATCACCCTTTTCCTGGTAAATGGTACAATGATCGTCTTAGCTGGGTTAACAGATAGACCTTCCGAAGTGCACCATTCATAAATCTTGTCCAGAGCGTCTTGCATCCGGTCCGCAATCGTCCCTGCATGGTTCCCCCTGATTATTACGGAGTTATCGTCCGCATAGCCGATTGTCGTGTGCCCCCTCCGGTTAAGTAGCTCGATCCACCAATATCAACCATAAAAGGGGAGATAATACCCTGCCCTGTGCGCATCTCTTAACCGCGGTGATTGTAATATCCGCTAATCCTAGTGAGGCCCTAATCGACCTTTGGTTCAGCATGCAACTGACCCATCGTACTATCATAGGATCAGCTCCTCTAGTAGAGAGTGCAGTTTTCATTGCGAGGAAGTCAGCATTATCGAAGGCACCCTCAATGTCCATAAATGCACACAGGGCTATTTCCTTCGATTCTATGGCATTTTCAATATCTCGAACAATATTTTGCAGTGCCGTGGTAATTGATTTGCCCTTCTGGTAGGCAAGTTGGAGTCTATGCAGAGGTCTCATGGAAAGTACATCCATCCTGAGGTATTGGTCCAATAGTTTCTGGGCGTCTGTTCCCACCCTTGCGAATGAATATGATCCCTACCACTCTCCAAATCCTTGGGACATATCCCATCGTTAAACTTGATCGAAAGATGTTAACCATCTCCCCATAGAGGATAGTACCGCATCTTGACAACAGTGGCGGAAAGATGCCATCTGGCCCCGGTGATTTGTAAGGTCTGAAAGAATTTACAGCCCATTCTATTCTCTCGAAGGTCACTATTTGCCTGATGACCTAGTTCTTCGCACTTCCGTGAGCATGCGGCCATGATGTTGGAGTGTCAGTAGCCGATTTTCTCTTGGACTTCCTTAGCTCCCTGTTATAAGTGGTTAGGGTCTCTGTACCCTTCCCAGTTTTCAGTTTGTTTCGCTCTGTTGAATTGCAGTTTCCCAAGATTCCTGTTCCACCAAGGTATTCTCTTCGTAAAGGATTTTATCTTGACAGGGCAGTTGTCTTGAAATGAGGATATGATTGCATCAGTTAGTCCCTCGATTGATGCATCCAATTCCTCAGATGATGTAATGGAAAAAGTGTTTCCATTGATCTTACGCTGCAGATCCTGCGAGTATCTTATCCAATCTGTTGCCCTGGGGTTTCTGTACAGCGATCGACACTTCACCAATATCCTAACTTCAAAAAGGATGTGTTTATGATCCGACATGGAGTCCTCTTCAGAAACCTTCCAATCACTGATCATATCAAGATATTTGTGAGTTATGAGGGTCAGATCGAGAACCTTTTCCCTAATGGCGTTGCGAAATGTTGGGCTATTTCCCCTATTTGCAATCCCCATGTTAGTAAGTAGTAGGTATTCTAGGAGTGACTCACTTCTTTTATTCGTGTCAGTGCTTCCCCATACTATATTGTGGGCATTTCCATCACAGCCAATGATGAGGGTCTTTCTGTGGCATCTACAATAACCACTAGTCTCTTAATTTTCAGAGGTGGTGCTTCGACTGTGTCCCCGGGAAGTAGGATGAGGCAATAACAACCTCTATCCTGCTTCCATTGGAGTCCAACTTGACTAGCACCACTGCACGGTCGCCATCCATAAATTTCTGTACGAGGCAAGTAATTAATATCGCTGTTCATAATAAGGGCAGCCCTTGGTTGGACTGCGCCCGTATCATAAATTACCTGAGTGTTTTGTACATTGAGGCCTCCTATGCGGCCTCTTGATATACAGGGCTATTGTATAAGCCCTATGTTGCCTGGACGCACCTCATTTGGTAGTCTCTGATGTGGATGGAGGGCTTTCGTCCTCTTCATCCACCTCCACTGCCTCCATCTGTTGAACCAGCGCTTCCGCATATACATTCTCAGCCTTAAGCCTGAGTACAACTTGGCCAAACTGGAAGTTTAGCTTCCCTTTTGATTTCGTCACACTGATTTTTGGTTCACCGAAATAACCAATGTGACCAGAGAGCCTTTTTCGGCTCTTTTTAGTTATCGCCACGTTTCGACGGAAAGATCCTGATTTTGTCCTTCTAACAGATCCAAGATCTTGCTCGTCTCCAGCGTAGTCGAATTTGGGAAGTATCCCACTGCAATTCGAGATTGAGGAATCTTATATTCCTCTATGGCTTTCAGTGAGATTCCCTCCCATGGTGATGTGTTGGTGATGTTTGCTTTCACCCACTCAGTTGACATGCTGTCCTTACAGTGCAAGACTAGTTATCCTGCCTTGTAAGTACAGCCAAGAAAAGCAGATTTTATGGCCTGATCTTTGCCAGCTACAATTTTCTCCAAATTTATGTTCTAGATGCAGTCAATTTGTTGGGTTGTGAGGGACATATCCCATTGCTATGTCCTTATATAAGGCAGTGGGCCGCCTTTGTGTGGACACCGATGGGTTTTCTGGCTGCTGTACTTTGGCAGCTCTCGAGGTGGATGTTTTTTTTTCATCCTTGAGCTTCTTTTTCAATGGGGATACAGGTGGCTTCTCCTCTTCAGACCTTTGACTTTTCGGGCCATGCGTTTTGCCCTCGGTCTTTTGTTCTACGGCCATTGGTTGCAAGGCTTTGCCTGCAAGGCCGTTCTTGAGTAGGTATGCCAGCTTTTTCTTTCCTACTCCACTGAGTCTCTTTGCCTTTCTTAATTTTTTATTTTACTGGGTGTTACTCCCGCCCCAGTTTCATTTGAGCACTTTTCCGCCTATTTATTTTCATAAGGTATGTGTGCCTCTTCATTGTTTTTGTTTTGTATTGTTTTTATTTTGTGTTCCATTGTGTTCCTACGAGTAAAGGGAAAAGACGGTCAACTACGCCAGAGCCCCGGTAGCCCAGTAAAGCATTCATTGAAATGGGAACTAGTTAACCCACTAGCCGTTCATCCCTCGAGATATGCTGTTCCCTTCTGGATTGGGGTTTGTTTAGAGTTTTCTCTCTTCCCCGACCATATTTGCCGGGTACCCAGCAGATACATGACCGTATGGGTCCCTGTTAACGGTGGCCACCACGAGGAGGTTATAGCCACACTTCTGCACAGCCTAGCAGTTACGGCACAGAGTTCAGTAGAAACACTGCGTTATTCCCCCTACATAAGCTGGCAACAATACTTATTGTTAGTTCAGTTTTGATACAATAAATATTAGTGAAAAAATTTATTGAAAATAAACTTAATATACAAGCAAAGCATAATAAAACCAGTTATATGAACTGCTAAGGAATATATAAAATTAATAAAGGTACTTTCGCGAATATACGGGGAATCCTCTTCAATAATGAGAGTTTCAACACTATGATTGTGTTTGCTGTAAAGGATTCCAATTTGGGTATTGGGCTTTAATATATTTGCCTTTTTTCAGCCTCAACACAATTTTAAATATTTTATAATAATACCTAATATTGCAATTTAATATTTTGGTATATTTTTTCCAACTAATCGCTTAAACAATTAATTTGAGTTTACAAAATGTATTGTTTGTTGTGGTTTTAGCTGTTCATATGGGCATTTTTTTATCGCTACACCAAATCCTCAGTGAACTTTGAGCAGTTTTAAAACTTTCAACCCCATATATTTATGCCAAAGGATTTAAACACAATATGAGAAATCTATATTGTATATTATTATTACAAAATACATAATCATAGTATGCTTAGAATGCTTTTATACAAACAACAAAATAAACAATTATACTTAATATGAGTAAATTTTATTTTTCTTGCAACATGTATAAAATTCAACGGCCTTTGAGTGTTAATGATTATATATATCAGGCAAAAGGAAAAAATCTTTATTATAAATACTTAATATTGCAATTTATTATATTGCAATTTGCTTTTACAAAATGTATTGGTTGTTGTAACTTTAGATGTTCATATGCCGACATATGATGGGTTGCTTTACCCAATTGTCAGCAAACTTTAAGAAGTTTAAAAACATATGAACATTAAAAGCACCGAAAACATTTCTAGGGGCCGGGAAACAATCGTTTAAAAAAAAGGCAAAATTATAAAAATAAAACTGAAAACAGCCGAATCATCAATAAGAAGAAAAATTCTAAATGGAGTGCTGTGGGTATAAGCCCTTCATTCATACGGATCTTACCACGCCTCTTGCTGAAACGATGTTTATATCTGTAAGATTGTCTCAAAAATTTATCGCAGCTTTTATTGCACAGAGCTCTTGGGGATAGTTTGTGCTTGGGTAAATATAATACACAAAATAGATATATGCAGCTTTTTCTAACTATACAACTTCGTATATAAATATATACATTTGTATACATATAATAGAATTTATAAAATAATTTATTCTGCGGATATTGAACGTCTCGAATGTGAAAAAAGAATAGCTAGAAGGTAATGGCAACTTCGCTTACTCCGATGCCAAGTAGTGATTCGATAACATTACCGCTGCCTAGTACTTCTTTATTTAAATCAGCGCCATTATTCGCTCCGGGCTCGTGTTCATCACTTAACCAAGTTATTACAATAGTATTCAGAAAGCAAAGGTGCCTGTCGGAATGGACCGATATATTAAAATAGTAAAGCGCGGACGGAGCCCAAATTCATCTAAAATCTCATCGGTTCCCAAGATATTCAGGGATAACGATGCCGCCACAGTTAACCGTCAAAATCGTTTTAAAATATCGCAAGATGACAGCGACAAACCCGACGAATCCTCGAAAAAAACCTCAAAACCACAATCAATTTATTTGATTGGTAATTTACAAACTTATTGTAAATTACCTTCTGTTTGTGTTGTGTGCGGTGAATTGCACGAGACTGCCATTTGCAATAAGTCGAAAGACCAGAAAAAAAGTGCAGTAATTGTGGAGGTAATCACACTGCTAACAACAGAGGATGCCCTGCATACTCTTTCGTTAAACAGGCTATGAGTCAAAAGCCTAAAGTAACCCCAGCGCAAACAGGAAATACGTACTATGCTACTTATCCTCCTATGGCCCAACTAATCTCTACACAAATATCATATGCTGACGCTGTGAAGATCAACTCAGTTCCCATGCAAAAAGTGCAACCACCAAATAACTCAACAAATGTAAACACAAGCTTTAATTTCAATCGCCTTGAAATTACTATTGATAATCTGGTGCAAACTATAAACCATTTTATAACAAATATGCCTAGCATGATGCAAGAAATGCTGCGAATGCAGAACACACTGCTTCAAGCACTAGTTAACAAGCCATGAACATGTTAAAATTATGTTTCTGGAACGCAAACGGCATTCGCCAACATAAAAACGAACTTGAGCACTTCCTCGCGGTAAAAAATATTGATGTAATGTTGATATCTGAGATTCATTTGGCTTCGAAAAGCCTTTTTAAAATGAGTGGCTACACCTTATAGGATGCAAAAGATCCGAGAGGAAGGGCATGCGGAGGATCAGCAATTCTAATTCTTGAGAACATTTGTGAAGACCATCTACAAGCAACGAATATTTGCATCGAAATTTTTGTTCAAATCTCGTGATATCATCTATTTACTCCCCTCCTAGATTTTCAATCGCTGAGGATCAATACGAGGATTTTTACAAAACTCTTGGACCTTGTTTCGTACAATGCAAAACATACGTTCTGGGCATCGCGTCTTATTACACCTAGAGGTGGAGCATTGTTCAACACAATTTAAAAAATGGGTTTGGATGTCATTTCGAGCGGGGAGTCCACTTACTGGCCTACTGACATACAAAAAATTCCGGATGTTATAGATTTTGGCGTCATGAAAAATATCCCTAGGGATTTAATTGAGTCGCTCAGTGCGCACATCGATTAACTCCACCTTTTGAAAAATCTTAAATTTAAGTGTCAAAGCCCTTGATATAGTCATAACTTTTAATATTTATAATAACTTTCCTGAATAATAAAGTTTAGCACCGTTAAATGGCAAATTTTTTTGGCCATTGAATATTAAGTAATTTATTTCAGAAGCCATTTCGATTAACTCCATACTCTAATGTAAATCGTTTCAGTAAATAAACCAAAACACACGACTGTTTTCAAGAAAACAACAACAACAATAACCCAAAATTACAACAACCGAAATGCAATAGACAAAAAGGGAAAAAACATTTTTTTACCTTTTCTTAAATATTTGTTTTTAATTTTTTCATGTTTTCCAAACAAGTTGAAATACGCTTTGCAACTGCTTTCTGGCACTCAATCAACTTTGCGCTCTGACCAGCTTGGCGCCTACTATGACCTGTTCGCGCTTATTTGTACTAATTTGTATGTTACCAGTTTTCTCGCATTGGTTCTCTCAATAGGTGTCAGTCGGCTCTGCTCGGCAACAAGCGGCCACTCTGTACGCACCTTTAGTCTTTTCAGCATTACTTCAAGATTCCTTTTAAAGAAATAAATATTATACCGTTATAATCAAGATGAGTGAGACTAATAATGTAAATGAGGAAAGCAGTGATGATTCTTCAATACGAAAGTCTGGTCCAAGAAGACGTTTATCGTTTTCCTCGGATTCATCGGATTGCAACAGTACAAACCCAACAAACACATTGATTGGGAGGAAAAGAAGTAGTAGTTCTGTTAAATGGATACGAATTTTACAAAAGCATAACAGGATAAAAGGTTTGGCATACAGGAATAGGGGAGGAAAATTAATACCTGCAAAAACATTTGTCGATATACAATGCAGATGACGTCAAAATTGTAATCAAAAAATTATTTCGGATGAGAGAGAGGCTGCCATGAAAGCATTTTATAGTTTACATAGTCAACTTGACCAAAATATTTTCTTAAGAGGTTGTATCAAAGTTAACGAAATAAAAAGAAGGCGCCCTACGAATGAAACTAAAGAACGAAGATCACGTTCGTTTACATATTACTTTCGAAAAGAGAGACTTGATATTCCCCTTTGTAAAAAATATTTTAGAGACACTTATCAGGTGAGTGACGGGCGGATATACGATTGTTGTTCTAAAGAACAAGTTACATCTTTGGTTGATAAGCGCAAAGGCCGCGTTGCAAGCAATAAAATAGATGATACAAATGTTATAAAGCATATGAAGTCATTTCCGGCCTACAGTATTCACTACACCAGAGCACATAATCCAAGACTACAATATTAATATCCTGAATTAAATATTAAGAAGATGTATGAACTATACGTCACAGAAAGCGAAAAGGAAAACGTAGCACCAGTGAAAGAAAAATATTACTATAATGTGTTTTCTACAAAATTTAATTTATATTTTAAACAACCATCAAAGGATACGTGTCAAACTTGTGATGCTTTTCAAATAAAAATTCAATCTTCAGACGATGAGGGAATTAAGATGGCAAAAATTGAAAAGGAAACTCACTTAGAAAAGGCTGAACGGGCTCGTAGTCAAATAACTGCCGATCGAATGGCAACATCGGTTTATAATTTTGTCACGAATTAAATAAAAATATAAGCCACATGTTTGTTTGGCCAGAAACTGAAGGATATCGTGGGTCTCAAGAAATTTGATCTTGTCTAATAAAGTACATAAAGACAAACTTCGAAAAAATAATAACATATTCGGATTCGTGTACCGGGCAAAACAGAAATATTAAAACAGTCTTAAGTTTATTGAAACTTGTTCAAAGCGCGGAAATCAAAGCTGAATCAATTGACATGAAATTTTTGGTAAGTGGACACAGCTATTTGCCAAATGACACAGATTTTGCCATTATTTAGTCATGTGCGAAAAAAAATTAAAACATTTTTTCACCAGATGATTGGTACCATATAATTAAAACGTAAAGAGAAAGCGCCATTTAATCTAATTCACATGACTCACCAAGATTTTTTGTCAACAAAACCTTTAGAACAGTCTGTCATTAACAGAAAAGTAACCATCACAGGGCTTCCAGTAAATTGTCTTAAAATATGCTCGATAAAGTTAGAAAGGTCCAAACCCTATCTCAAATGTGACTATAATGAAGATACAGAAACCATCAATATAAGAAAATCTTTAGTGGGTAGACCGCAAAGTTTGAAAAATATATGTAGATCAGCCATTATTATATCCTAATGGTAGAACTGTGACAAGGGAAAAATGGAGAGACATGATGGACCTGCTAAAATTTATTCCTCCTGTTAAACACGATTACTATAAGAACTGGTCAACAAATCGAAATGACGAATCCTCGCATACAGCTGATGAAGACGACATTATTTATAACATTTCTGAATCATCCCAAAGAATAGTGCCGCTAACATAAAGCTGCTATGAATTAATTACAAAAATTATATTATAACAGAACTGCCAACATTCATTTTTATGGAAAACCTGTGATAAAAATGTATAATAACTAACTTTTTCTGTAATAAAAAACTTAAAAATGTAAAGACTAAATTTAAGTTTATTACTTTTTTCAGTTGCCAAATCGATCAACTCCACCAGTCACATAAAAACTGTAACATTACTGACGATTGTTTGTTGGCTGTTCTTTCTTATTACCGTTAGATGAAAGCTATATCTGCAATTATGCATTCTACATTATATATTTGAATTCATATTATCAGAGGAATTTTAAAAAACAATATACATTACATCATCGTGTTTCTCAACTTTTCGTTTTATGGAGTTAATCGATGTGTGCACTGAGCGGCTCAATTCATGTTGAAGGTTCACATGACCTCTCCTCCGATCACTCTCCCACGATCATTACAATTTGTAGCCCACTAAGAAGTGACTTACCTCACCCATATGTGAAGATGATAAATCGTGTTAATTGGCTGAGGTTCAAAAAATATTTCAGTAGTCATTGTACGGAAAACATCACGCTTAGAACTTCCGATGATATTGAATTTAACATTGCCACTCTTACCGAAAATATTAAACAGGCTGCTAAACATGCCACTACTTCCTATCCCCAGACTGGGTTTAATAGAATTTATTCTGCGGATATTGAACGTCTCGTATGTGAAAAAAGAAGAGCTAGAAGGGAATGGCAACAGCGCAGATCACCCCAACATAAAATCAGACTTAGAGAATGCACTTAACGACTCCAAGAGTTGCTTGCATCTGAAAAATCTGCTTCTTTTAAGAACTATTTGGAATGTCTCGATGTCACAGCAGCATCTAATTATTCCTTGTGGCACGCTGTTAAAAAACTTAAAACAACCGTTGAGTTTAAACCACCCCTGCGCACTTCTACCGGAGGTTGGGCAAGAAACAATACTGAAAAAGGTAACATATTTGCTGAGCATTTAAAATACGTATTTACCCCAAACACATGTACTGGTGCTGTTGATTTGGAGAGTGTAGTTGCTCTACCCCCTCGACCCATAAAATTTAAGATGCGTGATGTACAAAAGCTAATTGCTGAAACCAACCCGAAGAAAGCTCCGTGTATTGATAGAATTATTACCAAGATGCTGATGAAGTTGCCTCGTGTTGCTATTAGAATCCTGTTATTTATTTTTAATGGCATTTTACGAATGGAGTATTATCCACATAGCTAGAAACTTGCCATGGTCAAAATGATTCCAAAGGCGGGCAAAAATCTTACCAAGGCTGAGTTATATAGGCCAATAAGTTTACTGCCAACAATATCAAAGCTCTTTGAAAAACTGCTCATGACAAAATTGTCCCCAATTCTAACTGATAATGGGTGCATACCGGAACATCAATTTGGTTTTAGAAGTCAGCATAGCACCATTGAACAATGTTATAGATTGGTTCATTTTATAAGAAGAACATTTGAAGAAAAGAAGTATTGTTCTTCCCTCTTTATTGATGTTTCTCAGGCATTTGATAAAGTGTGGCATGAAGGCCTAATTTTAAAATTGAAGACATATCTACCATAAACATTGTAAATCTATTGGAAAGTTACATTCTTGCCCGGAAGTTCACTGCTGTGGAAGGAGACTTCATGAGTGTGCCCGAAACCATTTCTTCTGGGGTGCCTCAGGGGAGTATACTGGGGCCAGTTTTGTATTTGATTTATACCTGTGATATGCCTTTGAGCAGTAATATCCTCACTTCTACTTTTGCCGATGATACAGCCTGCCTTAGTATGCATGAAAACCCTCACGAGGCATCCCGATATCTTCAGGAACATATTAACCTGTTAGAGCTTTGGTTGAACTTATGGAGAATAAAAGTAAATGAACAAAAGTGTGTTCATGTCACATTTACCCTACGAAGAGACACTTGTTCCCCCATTCGAATCAACAATCAAGTTGTTCCTCAACATGAAATACCTTGGTATACATCTTGACCGACGGCTTACATGGAAACACCACATTGACTCTAAGCTAACACAAATGAAGCTTAAATTAACCCAGATACACTGGCTGATTGGTAGAAATTCTACCCTCAGTCTAGATTGTAAACTTTTAATATACAAGTCGCTTTTGAAACCCATATGGTGTTACGGAATTCAACTATGGGGCACTGCTTCAGCTTCCAATGTAGAGCGAATACAACGTATGCAAAACAAAATTTTAAGGTTAATAACATCGGCTCCTTGGTACATGAAAAATTCAATTTTACATCGTGATTTAAATATGCCACTTGTGACCGCTGAAATTGCAAAATATGCAGGCAAATATTTAACGAAACTAGAGTCCCATCCTAATCCCCTTGCTCGTAACATCTTGAACTTTCCTGGACACATCCGCTTAAAAAAGAGGGATACTACGTCTTTAGTACGCAATACTCCAGATGAAACTTTTTAAAAATATATTTATGCTAAATACGATTCTAATGTATTATTAATTATTATCACTAAGTTTATGTCTGACACTGGTTGGGCCTAATAATTAGTTATATATTTAAGATTTGAATACTTATTGTTAGTTCAGATGTGAAGATACAATAAATAAATATAAGCGTGCAAAAAAAAAAAAAAAAAAAGCCAAACTGAATAATAATAAAACTCAAACAAGTTAAATCAATGCAGCAAAATTCCGTCCACGTAAAAAGAATTGATTTAGGGTACTTCGTTTATCTTTCACTATAACTTTTTTTAAATCTTATTGGCGGTCCTTGATTCGAAGTTAATATATGTTATATATTGCGGGCTTAAGATGGTTTTTTGTTTTTTTAATACATATTCTTGATTGTAAAAAAAATAAAGGCTGTTTACCATTTAAATTATCAATTCCTCCTTTTTTCACTTTTTTTTAAATTTTCGTACTTTCGTAACTTTATCATTTGTGAAACGATATTTTTTCGAAATATTGATATTCGCTTTATTCCTGCATTTATTTTTCAAATATATCTTTTTGTCTGAAACGATTTGCTTGTAGTTTTATTACCAAAATTTTTTTAAATCGAACGGTCGATTTTTCCGTCTGAAAAATTGTATTACTCGTCCACTTGTGTACCGATTTTGAAAAACAAAAATGTTTGAGAGTGTCAATTACAGTTTAGTTTCACAAAATTTTAAATGGAAATAAGACGGATAAAGTGGCCGCCCGAAATAATAATTATAACATAGCATGTAGACTGATTTTTAAAGTTTTTTATTTAAGAAGGTATTTAAATCTTTCCTGGGAATAAAATACAAATTAGAACTGGACTATATAGGGCCTTAAACCAACCCATAGTTGCTTCGATTTTATAATTTGTTTAATTGGCTCTTTATCTTGAAGTCGGTTTTTTGTCAGAATTATTTATATCTCTTTTTTAATATGAAGCAAAACAAATCCAAGCTCCCAAGGAAATTTGAATCATTGAGATTTCTATCGTAAGGTCAAACTCCAAAAACAAACCAAAGCCTGTAGCACATTAATCTTCTACATGCGTAGTCCTTCGTAAAATCTTAGACTTATAATTTATAAGTGTAGTAGACCCAAAAATATTGCGCTAACAATGCTGCCAACTTTTATACTTATGCACAGATATATCGCGTTGATAGCAAGAGATCTCTTATAACACTTTTATGCTACTAATATCAGAAGCAATATATAATAATTAGCAAGTTAATATCAAAATTTCTCTAAGTTATTATACAATATCAGCTTATATATATATATATATATATATATATATATATATATATATATATATATATATATATATATATATATATATATATATATATTCTATTCGACCAATCATGTTGTCGATTATTCAAAAAGTACTCAATAAGAATGTAAGTGACAGCGTATCACTCAAACATTTGTCAACGCTGCACTTATGCATAAAACAAAGTGCATGATCAACGTTTTACTAACTGAACTTCGTAGACTAGTAGGTAGTATACTAGACTCGTAGTGCGAAGGTCCCAGGTTCGAATCCTGCCGCAGAACTCTGGCAGTTTGTGTCTGATAATTAAAAGGGAGTGCACAACAAGCCTTCACTGGCTTAAGTGTATGTCGTATGACATGGGCTATCACACCCCTCCAATCAACCTAACCTAACCTAACCTAACGTTTTACTATTTCCTTGTTATATACATGCCTTGTTGACGTGCATGACACATTACACCCTCACCCTTAAGAGAAAAATTATAAAAATTATTTTCTTATTAACTCCGTAGTACCATTATAGAATTAGAAATATTTTTTATGAGAAAAAAATTGTTATTATTATTTCTGTATTGAACAATACAGTATAGATTATCTTATTCCAGTAATGTATTATAATTTTTTAAGTTGTTATTGTGATACTGCTTTTCTACTCCATTATCTTCTTGGTGCATTGGTGCATTATTTATCTTCTTCTTTTTCCGTATGTTTCTTTAAATTCTGTTTTTGTACACATTTTAAATATTTTGTCTTCTGTTGATAGCAATAATTCATTTACGTTATTTTCTTTCATTTTAGATATCAGTTTTCTCAGAATCGAATCTAATTTTGCTGAGATACTGCTGAATCTTGCCAGCATATTTTCTTCTTTCACATTTACAATATTTCTGGTATGTAATTTCTTCATAATCGAATCTTGTTTCGATGAATTATCATTACTTCCAATATGCACAATGTAGTTTTCTATAATTATATCGTTTTCTTCTTTGTTTTCAAAATTATTAAATTGCAATCTCTTCATATTCTTTATATACATTCCCATATTTAAAATTGATCAGGCTTCTGAGGTATGCATTTATCCGATTCTTTTGTGCGACATTATTATTTTTCTTAGTATTATTTGTCTGATTATTTTTGTTTATTTTATGGTTTGCCTCATTATTCTCATTTCTGTTAATTTTATCTTGCATGGCCTTGTAGTTACTAATATTTTCTTTTCATTTTCATTTATTTCTTTCGGTACCATCTGTTTTAGCACTTCTGAATTAATTTCTATTCTAGAAAGTGCGTCTGCATTAGTGTTCATCTTTCCTTTTTTATATATGATGAAAAAAGCATAACCGCTTAAATCTAATCTAATACTAGTAATTTTTGACGATGGGTTTTTGTGTGAAAATAACGAAATTAAAGGTCTGTGGTTTGCTACCACTATAAATTTCCTACCATAGAGGTATGGCCTAAAATTATTTATGCTCCAATGAATTGCGAGGAGTTCTTTTTCTATTACTGGCTTGTTTATGTCATGTTTTTGCAGTGATTTACTTGCGTATGAAATGGGTAAATCCAGGCCTATTTCGCCTTGTAATAAAACTGCACCTAACGCATAGTTTGAAGCATCGGTTGTTAGAATGAAAGTCTTTTCTAAATTTGGATATTGTGGTACGGGTGGATTCATTAATTTTTCTTTAAGGGTATTGAAAGCATTTTGGAAATTTTCTGTCCATATAAATTTTATTGATTTCTTTTTTAGTCCGTTAAGCTCTCTTGCAATGTCTGCAAAATTTGGTATGAATTTTCTGTTATTTTCTGTTAATTGCAAAATGCAACGAATCTCCTTACTTCATCTGCGTGTTTTGGTGTTGGATCATTTTTTATCACCTCATATTTGGATGGGTCTGTTTTTACACCATCTTTAGTAATCAAATGTCCTAAATAAATAACTTTTGGTTATAGGAAACAACATTTCTTTGGATTTAGTTTTAAATTATATATTTTTCTAGTCTGTCCAGTACTTTGATTAAGTTTTGATTGTGATGATTCAGTCTACATCCATATACAATTATATCTAAATTTTTAAATCGAATGGTAGTCGTTTGAACTGAAAATGTCCGTTTGGTGTTGAAAATGCTGTTAGTGGTCTAGATTCTTTGTCTAGTTCAATTTGATGGAAAGAGCTCATCATGTCAAGTGTTGAGAACCATTTGGCTCTGCCTAGTTTGTCCAAAATGTCTTCTAATCTTGTTATTTAATCATTTAATTTGCGGAAGTCTATTACAAATCTCCATTTCTTTTTATCTTCAGTTCCTTTCTTTGGAGCATTGTATGGACTGACTGATGATTCTATTATGTCATCGTTAAGCATTTTCTGTACTTGTTCGTTAATTATATCTGTATGTGTATGTGGTAGTCTGTAATTTTTAATATAAACCGGATTGTTGTCTGAGGTTGCGATTTTCTGATTGTAAAAATTGTTTACTGTTAATTTTTCGTTTTCTAGGTGAAAAATGTTTTGATAATTTTTAAATATTTTTATTAACTCTGCTTTCGCATATTCGTCATTGGTCTTTAGTTTCAATTCATTTAGTACTTGTTTTAAGCGTTCGTCAGTGTTTATTTTATTTTTATTGTCATTGTAATTTAAAACTTCGTAGTATGAAAGTGGGTCAGTATGCAGTTTAATGCCTCCTAATGTCACTGTCTCGTTTGTTGTGTTTAGTAATTTAACGTGGGTTATGCCATTCTTTGGTGCTATTGAGGTACTCAAAAAAAATTCCTTCTTTTAATTCATTATTAAGTATGACGCTCTCTTCGGTAAGGTTTAGTTTTATGGGTTGAGTGATCTCTGTTCTTGGTGGTATAGTTATTTTTAGGGTGTCGAATGATTTTGAATGCATTGGTAGTATAACTGTGTTGTTATCAATAAAAAGTTAAATTGTAATTGTTTCGTATTCAATTTTACAGATATTTCTTGAAGAAGTCTCTTCCTAGTATTCCGTCTATTTCTATAGGAAATTTTTTCTTGTACTAATTGGAATTTATGGATGAATGGTTTTCTGATAATTTTTTTTTTAATTGTAGTGCTCCTATTGACTCAATTTCTTCTGTAATGATGCCTGTTAATTTGCATATTTCTTCAGGTTTATATTGTTCTCCTGAGAACTCTTTATAAATACCAGAGTGATATGTCGGCGCCAGTGTCGATTAGAAAAGTTAAATTGTTGTTTTTGTACTTTACATTGATAGTTTGAATTATTATCGGATATTTTGTGAATCTTTAATCTTGGCTCTCCGGGACATCTTGGTATCCCTGCCCTATTCCATTTCCCTCATACTGTATGTGTGTATATTTCGATTGTTCCTATATGTGTTTGGATATCTTTCCCTAGAATTTGTATTGGGTATAGGTTATTCCTATTGCTGTAACCATTATTAAGCCCGTTTGACCTAATAATAATGCTTCTATTCTTATTATAGTTATTACTTCTAAAAATTAAAATTACTACCATTGTTTCTGTTATTGTAATTATTGTAGGTTCTGTTGTACTTTTGATTTGTTTCTTGTGGATTTAGCTGTTCATATGCCACATTTCATTGGTCGATAAACCAAATCGTCACTGATCTTTAAGCAGTTTTAAAATACTCAAACTCGTATGTTTATGCCAAATCAAAGAAACACAATATGAGATTTCTATATTGTAGACTATATCTGCCGCTGAAGGCAATTGTTTCATTCAAACCATTTTTCAGACTGTCAGTTCATACTTTGTCAGTCACAGCAGTAAGTGTCAGGTACGTTTGAAAGAAAAATGACCGAAGTTATCCCATGTGACAGCGAAATAAAAATGCTATGGTTGTAACAGAGGTACTGTCCATTGAGGTTTGCCTTTAAATAAGTATATCACTGACACTAAACATTTATTTCTATATATCAATTAAATCAAATGTTACACAAATTTCCTAATATACACACATACAACTATCACTACTTAAAGCAATTTTGCATCAGCTTAAGTATAACTCGCGAAATATTCAAAAGTTTAATTAAAAAAATATTTATTCACATTTCTTAAGACGAAAATATTAATTTGTACTGCGACGGACTGTGTTAAAGATATACTTACATATGTGAAAAAGAAGTTAGCTTTGGAAACGCTCCACTAAGAAAGTTAGGCCTATTTCATAATAGCTTACATAATTTTATTTTATTGAATTTAAGATCACAAGGGCTTCTTAGATACTGAGTTCAGACCTATAAATATTAATGATAAAAAGGGTCTGTTAAACTGTTTAAATCAAGATCTTTTAGCCACTTCCTTTTCAATGCATATTGGACGAATCTCCTTCTATTTACGTCTACTGCTAAAAGCATTGGAGAATTTATTGTTAAAATACCCTGCCTACTTTGAATAATTTAATACATTTTACAACTTGGAGCAAACTTTTCTGAATGTTGTTAAAATAAGTGTGTTGTCAACATCACCAAAATCAGTTTTAACTTTTATTATATTCAATCTGGCACCGCCAAAATTAGCTGATTTTCTAATAAAAATATTTTTTTTGTAACATGAAAAAAATAAACTTAACGAAACGCGTAATTTTTAAAGTTAGCCCCAGAACATTCGCGCCTTTGGCAGTCATTTTCAATTTCTGTATTACAAAGACAAGTTGGCTCTATGCAGTGTTCAGGAGCTTAACTAAGTTTCTACTTTAAATATTAAAATAAAAAAAAAATACTCCTCGTGTTTTCCATACCAAAAAGTATATACAAATTTATTACTAATCAAAATATTATTTCCTAATTACTGAATTTATTAAAGGAATTTTAATGTAAATACACATTGTAAACTGAACTATTGTGTGTTTTATTCAAAATCCACGTGGAAGACATTAGGACGTGCGGCTGGAGTGCCTTGGTTATAAGGGGCTTTATATTTATTTCTCCTATTGTAGGCAGCGTTACGTTCATATATAAGTTGCTGTGTTGACGAGTTAAGCAGTTCAGGTTATTTGCACTAACCAGTTTAATTTTTAATGTTCATTTATTGAATATGTATATCAATTACAATAATTTGACGAAATCGTTACATCTATCATACTGTAAATTAAACTACTAGAAATCCTATTAATGCGCGGATTAGGAATCGCATAATTCATATTATCCAAAACGAGGTATGAAAAATAAGTGCTTGCGGAATTAAGGCGCAAATCTTAGATGAGAAATATCAAGTCATACTTAGAATATACTGGGCTGAGGATTGCTCTATAGAAAATTTTTAGATTTTTGCCTTACAAAAAAGATATCTATTAGCCTACTACAGCCTCTATCGAAGTGAGTAGGGATAATAATATTTACGGGCAGGATCTAAAAGAGAACTCTCAACTGGAAGATTACTGTTTAATTCTCTAGCTATAATGATATCATTGCATGATTAAAAAACAGCTTCAATAGGCTTTGTTGAACCTTCGTAGTGAACAGACGCATTAGCGGAGTTTTTTTATGTATGTATATACTAAAAAAACAAACAAAAATATTCGTAATAAGTACTGATTTTGTTAAATTTACTTTATATGCACTAATAATATTTTTCATATAATCTGAAACAACAAAAACAAAAAAAAAACCGCAAAAAAAGTGTCTGAGGAATACTCTAACGGCAGAAAGGCCTATTTTACTGTGAGTTCTGAAACTTTTAATGCAAGCAATAAAAATAAAAAATCTGGTAATAGTCTTTTTCTAACGGCAAAGTCAATTTTAAGCGAGCGATCAACTTCGCTTACTCCAATGCCAAGTAGTGATTCGTTAACATTACCATTGCCCAGTACTTTTTTATTTAAGTCAGCGCCATTATCCGCCCCGGGCTCGTGTTCATCATTTAACCGAGTTGTCACTATTGACAACAGTAGTCAGAAACATAAGGTGCATGTCGGAATGGACAGATAAAGCGCGGGCGAAGCCCAAATTCACCAAAAATCTCATCGGTTCCCAAGATATCCAGGGATATTGACACCGGCTCAGCTAACCAATAAAATCGTTTTAAAATATTGCAAGATGACAATG
The DNA here is from genome assembly GCA_963681545.1 of Germaria angustata. Lineage (NCBI taxonomy): Eukaryota > Metazoa > Arthropoda > Insecta > Diptera > Tachinidae > Germaria > Germaria angustata. The sequence continues at coordinate 82,206,370 of OY812998.1, forward strand.
ACAAACCCGAAGTATCTTTGAAAAAAAACCTCCAAACAACCACCAATATATTTGAGGGAAAAGAATTCGAACACACTTATTGAGAAATTAATCTCGCTCATTGGTGAAGAGGCATTTCACATTGTTCCAATAAAACGTGGTAATATTGATGAAACAAAGATTCAAATATATGATGAAAAAGATTTCCGCAAAATGGTTAATGAATTTGAAAAAAATAAAACAAGTTTCTACACATCCGAGCTTAAGAGTGCTAAAGGCCTACAGTTCGTATTGAAGGAAATAGATTCTTATGTTGTTCCTGATGAAATAAAAGATGCTCCCACCCTTAAAGAATTTAAGGTAAAAAATTTATCTAACATAATAAATAGGGAATAGATCCCCAACCTTTATTTCGCGTTGAACTGGAGCCAAACAATGTAATATTGAAAAAAATGAGACCCATCGCATTATTGTCAAGAATATGGCCATACAAAAACTTTCTGCAAATTACCTACTGTTTGCATTGTGTGCGGTGAATATAGCGAATGCAAACGCAAGCTTTAATTTCAGTCGCGTTGAATATCTTGTGCAAACTATAAACAACTTTACAACAAATATGACTAGCATGATACAATAAATGCTGCGAATGCGGAACACACTGTTTTCGCACCATTCTTCCCTTGCAGGGAGGAGGACCCTGAATTTTCCTGTCGAAACAGTATACCGGGTGCATAACTGAGACATATCAATTATATCCCAGATTCCCCTGAGGATAGCCAGATGATCAGTAAGTTTGCCCGTCCTAAGATTTTCCTTCCCGTAGATAGATATTGAACTTATAGCTGCCTCCTCTGTCTCGCTGTCCAAAGGTTCACTCTCTCCCTGGGAACTATCTCGATGTCACCCATACAAAGACTGGGTAAATTAATCACCCTTTTCCTGGTAAATGGTACAATGATCGTCTTAGCTGGGTTAACAGATAGACCTTCCGAAGTGCACCATTCATAAATCTTGTCCAGAGCGTCTTGCATCCGGTCCGCAATCGTCCCTGCATGGTTCCCCCTGATTATTACGGAGTTATCGTCCGCATAGCCGATTGTCGTGTGCCCCCTCCGGTTAAGTAGCTCGATCCACCAATATCAACCATAAAAGGGGAGATAATACCCTGCCCTGTGCGCATCTCTTAACCGCGGTGATTGTAATATCCGCTAATCCTAGTGAGGCCCTAATCGACCTTTGGTTCAGCATGCAACTGACCCATCGTACTATCACAGGATCAGCTCCTCTAGTAGAGAGTGCAGTTTTCATTGCGAGGAAGTCAGCATTATCGAAGGCACCCTCAATGTCCATAAATGCACACAGGGCTATTTCCTTCGATTCTATGGCATTTTCAATATCTCGAACAATATTTTGCAGTGCCGTGGTAATTGATTTGCCCTTCTGGTAGGCAAGTTGGAGTCTATGCAGAGGTCTCATGGAAAGTACATCCATCCTGAGGTATTGGTCCAATAGTTTCTGGGCGTCTGTTCCCACCCTTGCGAATGAATATGATCCCTACCACTCTCCAAATCCTTGGGACATATCCCATCGTTAAACTTGATCGAAAGATGTTAACCATCTCCCCATAGAGGATAGTACCGCATCTTGACAACAGTGGCGGAAAGATGCCATCTGGCCCCGGTGATTTGTAAGGTCTGAAAGAATTTACAGCCCATTCTATTCTCTCGAAGGTCACTATTTGCCTGATGACCTAGTTCTTCGCACTTCCGTGAGCATGCGGCCATGATGTTGGAGTGTCAGTAGCCGATTTTCTCTTGGACTTCCTTAGCTCCCTGTTATAAGTGGTTAGGGTCTCTGTACCCTTCCCAGTTTTCAGTTTGTTTCGCTCTGTTGAATTGCAGTTTCCCAAGATTCCTGTTCCACCAAGGTATTCTCTTCGTAAAGGATTTTATCTTGACAGGGCAGTTGTCTTGAAATGAGGATATGATTGCATCAGTTAGTCCCTCGATTGATGCATCCAATTCCTCAGATGATGTAATGGAAAAAGTGTTTCCATTGATCTTACGCTGCAGATCCTGCGAGTATCTTATCCAATCTGTTGCCCTGGGGTTTCTGTACAGCGATCGACACTTCACCAATATCCTAACTTCAAAAAGGATGTGTTTATGATCCGACATGGAGTCCTCTTCAGAAACCTTCCAATCACTGATCATATCAAGATATTTGTGAGTTATGAGGGTCAGATCGAGAACCTTTTCCCTAATGGCGTTGCGAAATGTTGGGCTATTTCCCCTATTTGCAATCCCCATGTTAGTAAGTAGTAGGTATTCTAGGAGTGACTCACTTCTTTTATTCGTGTCAGTGCTTCCCCATACTATATTGTGGGCATTTCCATCACAGCCAATGATGAGGGTCTTTCTGTGGCATCTACAATAACCACTAGTCTCTTAATTTTCAGAGGTGGTGCTTCGACTGTGTCCCCGGGAAGTAGGATGAGGCAATAACAACCTCTATCCTGCTTCCATTGGAGTCCAACTTGACTAGCACCACTGCACGGTCGCCATCCATAAATTTCTGTACGAGGCAAGTAATTAATATCGCTGTTCATAATAAGGGCAGCCCTTGGTTGGACTGCGCCCGTATCATAAATTACCTGAGTGTTTTGTACATTGAGGCCTCCTATGCGGCCTCTTGATATACAGGGCTATTGTATAAGCCCTATGTTGCCTGGACGCACCTCATTTGGTAGTCTCTGATGTGGATGGAGGGCTTTCGTCCTCTTCATCCACCTCCACTGCCTCCATCTGTTGAACCAGCGCTTCCGCATATACATTCTCAGCCTTAAGCCTGAGTACAACTTGGCCAAACTGGAAGTTTAGCTTCCCTTTTGATTTCGTCACACTGATTTTTGGTTCACCGAAATAACCAATGTGACCAGAGAGCCTTTTTCGGCTCTTTTTAGTTATCGCCACGTTTCGACGGAAAGATCCTGATTTTGTCCTTCTAACAGATCCAAGATCTTGCTCGTCTCCAGCGTAGTCGAAACGTAAAGAGAAAGCGCCATTTAATCTAATTCACATGACTCACCAAGATTTTTTGTCAACAAAACCTTTAGAACAGTCTGTCATTAACAGAAAAGTAACCATCACAGGGCTTCCAGTAAATTGTCTTAAAATATGCTCGATAAAGTTAGAAAGGTCCAAACCCTATCTCAAATGTGACTATAATGAAGATACAGAAACCATCAATATAAGAAAATCTTTAGTGGGTAGACCGCAAAGTTTGAAAAATATATGTAGATCAGCCATTATTATATCCTAATGGTAGAACTGTGACAAGGGAAAAATGGAGAGACATGATGGACCTGCTAAAATTTATTCCTCCTGTTAAACACGATTACTATAAGAACTGGTCAACAAATCGAAATGACGAATCCTCGCATACAGCTGATGAAGACGACATTATTTATAACATTTCTGAATCATCCCAAAGAATAGTGCCGCTAACATAAAGCTGCTATGAATTAATTACAAAAATTATATTATAACAGAACTGCCAACATTCATTTTTATGGAAAACCTGTGATAAAAATGTATAATAACTAACTTTTTCTGTAATAAAAAACTTAAAAATGTAAAGACTAAATTTAAGTTTATTACTTTTTTCAGTTGCCAAATCGATCAACTCCACCAGTCACATAAAAACTGTAACATTACTGACGATTGTTTGTTGGCTGTTCTTTCTTATTACCGTTAGATGAAAGCTATATCTGCAATTATGCATTCTACATTATATATTTGAATTCATATTATCAGAGGAATTTTAAAAAACAATATACATTACATCATCGTGTTTCTCAACTTTTCGTTTTATGGAGTTAATCGATGTGTGCACTGAGCGGCTCAATTCATGTTGAAGGTTCACATGACCTCTCCTCCGATCACTCTCCCACGATCATTACAATTTGTAGCCCACTAAGAAGTGACTTACCTCACCCATATGTGAAGATGATAAATCGTGTTAATTGGCTGAGGTTCAAAAAATATTTCAGTAGTCATTGTACGGAAAACATCACGCTTAGAACTTCCGATGATATTGAATTTAACATTGCCACTCTTACCGAAAATATTAAACAGGCTGCTAAACATGCCACTACTTCCTATCCCCAGACTGGGTTTAATAGAATTTATTCTGCGGATATTGAACGTCTCGTATGTGAAAAAAGAAGAGCTAGAAGGGAATGGCAACAGCGCAGATCACCCCAACATAAAATCAGACTTAGAGAATGCACTTAACGACTCCAAGAGTTGCTTGCATCTGAAAAATCTGCTTCTTTTAAGAACTATTTGGAATGTCTCGATGTCACAGCAGCATCTAATTATTCCTTGTGGCACGCTGTTAAAAAACTTAAAACAACCGTTGAGTTTAAACCACCCCTGCGCACTTCTACCGGAGGTTGGGCAAGAAACAATACTGAAAAAGGTAACATATTTGCTGAGCATTTAAAATACGTATTTACCCCAAACACATGTACTGGTGCTGTTGATTTGGAGAGTGTAGTTGCTCTACCCCCTCGACCCATAAAATTTAAGATGCGTGATGTACAAAAGCTAATTGCTGAAACCAACCCGAAGAAAGCTCCGTGTATTGATAGAATTATTACCAAGATGCTGATGAAGTTGCCTCGTGTTGCTATTAGAATCCTGTTATTTATTTTTAATGGCATTTTACGAATGGAGTATTATCCACATAGCTAGAAACTTGCCATGGTCAAAATGATTCCAAAGGCGGGCAAAAATCTTACCAAGGCTGAGTTATATAGGCCAATAAGTTTACTGCCAACAATATCAAAGCTCTTTGAAAAACTGCTCATGACAAAATTGTCCCCAATTCTAACTGATAATGGGTGCATACCGGAACATCAATTTGGTTTTAGAAGTCAGCATAGCACCATTGAACAATGTTATAGATTGGTTCATTTTATAAGAAGAACATTTGAAGAAAAGAAGTATTGTTCTTCCCTCTTTATTGATGTTTCTCAGGCATTTGATAAAGTGTGGCATGAAGGCCTAATTTTAAAATTGAAGACATATCTACCATAAACATTGTAAATCTATTGGAAAGTTACATTCTTGCCCGGAAGTTCACTGCTGTGGAAGGAGACTTCATGAGTGTGCCCGAAACCATTTCTTCTGGGGTGCCTCAGGGGAGTATACTGGGGCCAGTTTTGTATTTGATTTATACCTGTGATATGCCTTTGAGCAGTAATATCCTCACTTCTACTTTTGCCGATGATACAGCCTGCCTTAGTATGCATGAAAACCCTCACGAGGCATCCCGATATCTTCAGGAACATATTAACCTGTTAGAGCTTTGGTTGAACTTATGGAGAATAAAAGTAAATGAACAAAAGTGTGTTCATGTCACATTTACCCTACGAAGAGACACTTGTTCCCCCATTCGAATCAACAATCAAGTTGTTCCTCAACATTCACAGGTGAAATACCTTGGTATACATCTTGACCGACGGCTTACATGGAAACACCACATTGACTCTAAGCTAACACAAATGAAGCTTAAATTAACCCAGATACACTGGCTGATTGGTAGAAATTCTACCCTCAGTCTAGATTGTAAACTTTTAATATACAAGTCGCTTTTGAAACCCATATGGTGTTACGGAATTCAACTATGGGGCACTGCTTCAGCTTCCAATGTAGAGCGAATACAACGTATGCAAAACAAAATTTTAAGGTTAATAACATCGGCTCCTTGGTACATGAAAAATTCAATTTTACATCGTGATTTAAATATGCCACTTGTGACCGCTGAAATTGCAAAATATGCAGGCAAATATTTAACGAAACTAGAGTCCCATCCTAATCCCCTTGCTCGTAACATCTTGAACTTTCCTGGACACATCCGCTTAAAAAAGAGGGATACTACGTCTTTAGTACGCAATACTCCAGATGAAACTTTTTAAAAATATATTTATGCTAAATACGATTCTAATGTATTATTAATTATTATCACTAAGTTTATGTCTGACACTGGTTGGGCCTAATAATTAGTTATATATTTAAGATTTGAATACTTATTGTTAGTTCAGATGTGAAGATACAATAAATAAATATAAGCGTGCAAAAAAAAAAAAAAAAAGCCAAACTGAATAATAATAAAACTCAAACAAGTTAAATCAATGCAGCAAAATTCCGTCCACGTAAAAAGAATTGATTTAGGGTACTTCGTTTATCTTTCACTATAACTTTTTTTAAATCTTATTGGCGGTCCTTGATTCGAAGTTAATATATGTTATATATTGCGGGCTTAAGATGGTTTTTTGTTTTTTTAATACATATTCTTGATTGTAAAAAAAATAAAGGCTGTTTACCATTTAAATTATCAATTCCTCCTTTTTTCACTTTTTTTTAAATTTTCGTACTTTCGTAACTTTATCATTTGTGAAACGATATTTTTTCGAAATATTGATATTCGCTTTATTCCTGCATTTATTTTTCAAATATATCTTTTTGTCTGAAACGATTTGCTTGTAGTTTTATTACCAAAATTTTTTTAAATCGAACGGTCGATTTTTCCGTCTGAAAAATTGTATTACTCGTCCACTTGTGTACCGATTTTGAAAAACAAAAATGTTTGAGAGTGTCAATTACAGTTTAGTTTCACAAAATTTTAAATGGAAATAAGACGGATAAAGTGGCCGCCCGAAATAATAATTATAACATAGCATGTAGACTGATTTTTAAAGTTTTTTATTTAAGAAGGTATTTAAATCTTTCCTGGGAATAAAATACAAATTAGAACTGGACTATATAGGGCCTTAAACCAACCTATAGTTGCTTCGATTTTATAATTTGTTTAATTGGCTCTTTATCTTGAAGTCGGTTTTTTGTCAGAATTATTTATATCTCTTTTTTAATATGAAGCAAAACAAATCCAAGCTCCCAAGGAAATTTGAATCATTGAGATTTCTATCGTAAGGTCAAACTCCAAAAACAAACCAAAGCCTGTAGCACATTAATCTTCTACATGCGTAGTCCTTCGTAAAATCTTAGACTTATAATTTATAAGTGTAGTAGACCCAAAAATATTGCGCTAACAATGCTGCCAACTTTTATACTTATGCACAGATATATCGCGTTGATAGCAAGAGATCTCTTATAACACTTTTATGCTACTAATATCAGAAGCAATATATAATAATTAGCAAGTTAATATCAAAATTTCTCTAAGTTATTATACAATATCAGCTTATATATATATATATATATATATATATATATATATATATATATATATATATATATATATATATATATATATATATATATTTCTATTCGACCAATCATGTTGTCGATTATTCAAAAAGTACTCAATAAGAATGTAAGTGACAGCGTATCACTCAAACATTTGTCAACGCTGCACTTATGCATAAAACAAAGTGCATGATCAACGTTTTACTAACTGAACTTCGTAGACTAGTAGGTAGTATACTAGACTCGTAGTGCGAAGGTCCCAGGTTCGAATCCTGCCGCAGAACTCTGGCAGTTTGTGTCTGATAATTAAAAGGGAGTGCACAACAAGCCTTCACTGGCTTAAGTGTATGTCGTATGACATGGGCTATCACACCCCTCCAATCAACCTAACCTAACCTAACCTAACGTTTTACTATTTCCTTGTTATATACATGCCTTGTTGACGTGCATGACACATTACACCCTCACCCTTAAGAGAAAAATTATAAAAATTATTTTCTTATTAACTCCGTAGTACCATTATAGAATTAGAAATATTTTTTATGAGAAAAAAATTGTTATTATTATTTCTGTATTGAACAATACAGTATAGATTATCTTATTCCAGTAATGTATTATAATTTTTTAAGTTGTTATTGTGATACTGCTTTTCTACTCCATTATCTTCTTGGTGCATTGGTGCATTATTTATCTTCTTCTTTTTCCGTATGTTTCTTTAAATTCTGTTTTTGTACACATTTTAAATATTTTGTCTTCTGTTGATAGCAATAATTCATTTACGTTATTTTCTTTCATTTTAGATATCAGTTTTCTCAGAATCGAATCTAATTTTGCTGAGATACTGCTGAATCTTGCCAGCATATTTTCTTCTTTCACATTTACAATATTTCTGGTATGTAATTTCTTCATAATCGAATCTTGTTTCGATGAATTATCATTACTTCCAATATGCACAATGTAGTTTTCTATAATTATATCGTTTTCTTCTTTGTTTTCAAAATTATTAAATTGCAATCTCTTCATATTCTTTATATACATTCCCATATTTAAAATTGATCAGGCTTCTGAGGTATGCATTTATCCGATTCTTTTGTGCGACATTATTATTTTTCTTAGTATTATTTGTCTGATTATTTTTGTTTATTTTATGGTTTGCCTCATTATTCTCATTTCTGTTAATTTTATCTTGCATGGCCTTGTAGTTACTAATATTTTCTTTTCATTTTCATTTATTTCTTTCGGTACCATCTGTTTTAGCACTTCTGAATTAATTTCTATTCTAGAAAGTGCGTCTGCATTAGTGTTCATCTTTCCTTTTTTATATATGATGAAAAAAGCATAACCGCTTAAATCTAATCTAATACTAGTAATTTTTGACGATGGGTTTTTGTGTGAAAATAACGAAATTAAAGGTCTGTGGTTTGCTACCACTATAAATTTCCTACCATAGAGGTATGGCCTAAAATTATTTATGCTCCAATGAATTGCGAGGAGTTCTTTTTCTATTACTGGCTTGTTTATGTCATGTTTTTGCAGTGATTTACTTGCGTATGAAATGGGTAAATCCAGGCCTATTTCGCCTTGTAATAAAACTGCACCTAACGCATAGTTTGAAGCATCGGTTGTTAGAATGAAAGTCTTTTCTAAATTTGGATATTGTGGTACGGGTGGATTCATTAATTTTTCTTTAAGGGTATTGAAAGCATTTTGGAAATTTTCTGTCCATATAAATTTTATTGATTTCTTTTTTAGTCCGTTAAGCTCTCTTGCAATGTCTGCAAAATTTGGTATGAATTTTCTGTTATTTTCTGTTAATTGCAAAATGCAACGAATCTCCTTACTTCATCTGCGTGTTTTGGTGTTGGATCATTTTTTATCACCTCATATTTGGATGGGTCTGTTTTTACACCATCTTTAGTAATCAAATGTCCTAAATAAATAACTTTTGGTTATAGGAAACAACATTTCTTTGGATTTAGTTTTAAATTATATATTTTTCTAGTCTGTCCAGTACTTTGATTAAGTTTTGATTGTGATGATTCAGTCTACATCCATATACAATTATATCTAAATTTTTAAATCGAATGGTAGTCGTTTGAACTGAAAATGTCCGTTTGGTGTTGAAAATGCTGTTAGTGGTCTAGATTCTTTGTCTAGTTCAATTTGATGGAAAGAGCTCATCATGTCAAGTGTTGAGAACCATTTGGCTCTGCCTAGTTTGTCCAAAATGTCTTCTAATCTTGTTATTTAATCATTTAATTTGCGGAAGTCTATTACAAATCTCCATTTCTTTTTATCTTCAGTTCCTTTCTTTGGAGCATTGTATGGACTGACTGATGATTCTATTATGTCATCGTTAAGCATTTTCTGTACTTGTTCGTTAATTATATCTGTATGTGTATGTGGTAGTCTGTAATTTTTAATATAAACCGGATTGTTGTCTGAGGTTGCGATTTTCTGATTGTAAAAATTGTTTACTGTTAATTTTTCGTTTTCTAGGTGAAAAATGTTTTGATAATTTTTAAATATTTTTATTAACTCTGCTTTCGCATATTCGTCATTGGTCTTTAGTTTCAATTCATTTAGTACTTGTTTTAAGCGTTCGTCAGTGTTTATTTTATTTTTATTGTCATTGTAATTTAAAACTTCGTAGTATGAAAGTGGGTCAGTATGCAGTTTAATGCCTCCTAATGTCACTGTCTCGTTTGTTGTGTTTAGTAATTTAACGTGGGTTATGCCATTCTTTGGTGCTATTGAGGTACTCAAAAAAAATTCCTTCTTTTAATTCATTATTAAGTATGACGCTCTCTTCGGTAAGGTTTAGTTTTATGGGTTGAGTGATCTCTGTTCTTGGTGGTATAGTTATTTTTAGGGTGTCGAATGATTTTGAATGCATTGGTAGTATAACTGTGTTGTTATCAATAAAAAGTTAAATTGTAATTGTTTCGTATTCAATTTTACAGATATTTCTTGAAGAAGTCTCTTCCTAGTATTCCGTCTATTTCTATAGGAAATTTTTTCTTGTACTAATTGGAATTTGTGGATGAATGGTTTTCTGATAATTTTTTTTTTAATTGTAGTGCTCCTATTGACTCAATTTCTTCTGTAATGATGCCTGTTAATTTGCATATTTCTTCAGGTTTATATTGTTCTCCTGAGAACTCTTTATAAATACCAGAGTGATATGTCGGCGCCAGTGTCGATTAGAAAAGTTAAATTGTTGTTTTTGTACTTTACATTGATAGTTTGAATTATTATCGGATATTTTGTGAATCTTTAATCTTGGCTCTCCGGGACATCTTGGTATCCCTGCCCTATTCCATTTCCCTCATACTGTATGTGTGTATATTTCGATTGTTCCTATATGTGTTTGGATATCTTTCCCTAGAATTTGTATTGGGTAGGTTATTCCTATTGCTGTAACCATTATTAAGCCCGTTTGACCTAATAATAATGCTTCTATTCTTATTATAGTTATTACTTCTAAAAATTAAAATTACTACCATTGTTTCTGTTATTGTAATTATTGTAGGTTCTGTTGTACTTTTGATTTGTTTCTTGTGGATTTAGCTGTTCATATGCCACATTTCATTGGTCGATAAACCAAATCGTCACTGATCTTTAAGCAGTTTTAAAACACTCAAACTCGTATGTTTATGCCAAATCAAAGAAACACAATATGAGATTTCTATATTGTAGACTATATCTGCCGCTGAAGGCAATTGTTTCATTCAAACCATTTTTCAGACTGTCAGTTCATACTTTGTCAGTCACAGCAGTAAGTGTCAGGTACGTTTGAAAGAAAAATGACCGAAGTTATCCCATGTGACAGCGAAATAAAAATGCTATGGTTGTAACAGAGGTACTGTCCATTGAGGTTTGCCTTTAAATAAGTATATCACTGACACTAAACATTTATTTCTATATATCAATTAAATCAAATGTTACACAAATTTCCTAATATACACACATACAACTATCACTACTTAAAGCAATTTTGCATCAGCTTAAGTATAACTCGCGAAATATTCAAAAGTTTAATTAAAAAAATATTTATTCACATTTCTTAAGACGAAAATATTAATTTGTACTGCGACGGACTGTGTTAAAGATATACTTACATATGTGAAAAAGAAGTTAGCTTTGGAAACGCTCCACTAAGAAAGTTAGGCCTATTTCATAATAGCTTACATAATTTTATTTTATTGAATTTAAGATCACAAGGGCTTCTTAGATACTGAGTTCAGACCTATAAATATTAATGATAAAAAGGGTCTGTTAAACTGTTTAAATCAAGATCTTTTAGCCACTTCCTTTTCAATGCATATTGGACGAATCTCCTTCTATTTACGTCTACTGCTAAAAGCATTGGAGAATTTATTGTTAAAATACCCTGCCTACTTTGAATAATTTAATACATTTTACAACTTGGAGCAAACTTTTCTGAATGTTGTTAAAATAAGTGTGTTGTCAACATCACCAAAATCAGTTTTAACTTTTATTATATTCAATCTGGCACCGCCAAAATTAGCTGATTTTCTAATAAAAATATTTTTTTTGTAACATGAAAAAAATAAACTTAACGAAACGCGTAATTTTTAAAGTTAGCCCCAGAACATTCGCGCCTTTGGCAGTCATTTTCAATTTCTGTATTACAAAGACAAGTTGGCTCTATGCAGTGTTCAGGAGCTTAACTAAGTTTCTACTTTAAATATTAAAATAAAAAAAAAATACTCCTCGTGTTTTCCATACCAAAAAGTATATACAAATTTATTACTAATCAAAATATTATTTCCTAATTACTGAATTTATTAAAGGAATTTTAATGTAAATACACATTGTAAACTGAACTATTGTGTGTTTTATTCAAAATCCACGTGGAAGACATTAGGACGTGCGGCTGGAGTGCCTTGGTTATAAGGGGCTTTATATTTATTTCTCCTATTGTAGGCAGCGTTACGTTCATATATAAGTTGCTGTGTTGACGAGTTAAGCAGTTCAGGTTATTTGCACTAACCAGTTTAATTTTTAATGTTCATTTATTGAATATGTATATCAATTACAATAATTTGACGAAATCGTTACATCTATCATACTGTAAATTAAACTACTAGAAATCCTATTAATGCGCGGATTAGGAATCGCATAATTCATATTATCCAAAACGAGGTATGAAAAATAAGTGCTTGCGGAATTAAGGCGCAAATCTTAGATGAGAAATATCAAGTCATACTTAGAATATACTGGGCTGAGGATTGCTCTATAGAAAATTTTTAGATTTTTGCCTTACAAAAAAGATATCTATTAGCCTACTACAGCCTCTATCGAAGTGAGTAGGGATAATAATATTTACGGGCAGGATCTAAAAGAGAACTCTCAACTGGAAGATTACTGTTTAATTCTCTAGCTATAATGATATCATTGCATGATTAAAAAACAGCTTCAATAGGCTTTGTTGAACCTTCGTAGTGAACAGACGCATTAGCGGAGTTTTTTTATGTATGTATATACTAAAAAAACAAACAAAAATATTCGTAATAAGTACTGATTTTGTTAAATTTACTTTATATGCACTAATAATATTTTTCATATAATCTGAAACAACAAAAACAAAAAAAAAACCGCAAAAAAAGTGTCTGAGGAATACTCTAACGGCAGAAAGGCCTATTTTACTGTGAGTTCTGAAACTTTTAATGCAAGCAATAAAAATAAAAAATCTGGTAATAGTCTTTTTCTAACGGCAAAGTCAATTTTAAGCGAGCGATCAACTTCGCTTACTCCAATGCCAAGTAGTGATTCGTTAACATTACCATTGCCCAGTACTTTTTTATTTAAGTCAGCGCCATTATCCGCCCCGGGCTCGTGTTCATCATTTAACCGAGTTGTCACTATTGACAACAGTAGTCAGAAACATAAGGTGCATGTCGGAATGGACAGATAAAGCGCGGGCGAAGCCCAAATTCACCAAAAATCTCATCGGTTCCCAAGATATCCAGGGATATTGACACCGGCTCAGCTAACCAATAAAATCGTTTTAAAATATTGCAAGATGACAATGACAAACCCGAAGTATCTTTGAAAAAAAACCTCCAAACAACCACCAATATATTTGAGGGAAAAGAATTCGAACACACTTATTGAGAAATTAATCTCGCTCATTGGTGAAGAGGCATTTCACATTGTTCCAATAAAACGTGGTAATATTGATGAAACAAAGATTCAAATATATGATGAAAAAGATTTCCGCAAAATGGTTAATGAATTTGAAAAAAATAAAACAAGTTTCTACACATCCGAGCTTAAGAGTGCTAAAGGCCTACAGTTCGTATTGAAGGAAATAGATTCTTATGTTGTTCCTGATGAAATAAAAGATGCTCCCACCCTTAAAGAATTTAAGGTAAAAAATTTATCTAACATAATAAATAGGGAATAGATCCCCAACCTTTATTTCGCGTTGAACTGGAGCCAAACAATGTAATATTGAAAAAAATGAGACCCATCGCATTATTGTCAAGAATATGGCCATACAAAAACTTTCTGCAAATTACCTACTGTTTGCATTGTGTGCGGTGAATATAGCGAATGCAAACGCAAGCTTTAATTTCAGTCGCGTTGAATATCTTGTGCAAACTATAAACAACTTTACAACAAATATGACTAGCATGATACAATAAATGCTGCGAATGCGGAACACACTGTTTTCGCACCATTCTTCCCTTGCAGGGAGGAGGACCCTGAATTTTCCTGTCGAAACAGTATACCGGGTGCATAACTGAGACATATCAATTATATCCCAGATTCCCCTGAGGATAGCCAGATGATCAGTAAGTTTGCCCGTCCTAAGATTTTCCTTCCCGTAGATAGATATTGAACTTATAGCTGCCTCCTCTGTCTCGCTGTCCAAAGGTTCACTCTCTCCCTGGGAACTATCTCGATGTCACCCATACAAAGACTGGGTAAATTAATCACCCTTTTCCTGGTAAATGGTACAATGATCGTCTTAGCTGGGTTAACAGATAGACCTTCCGAAGTGCACCATTCATAAATCTTGTCCAGAGCGTCTTGCATCCGGTCCGCAATCGTCCCTGCATGGTTCCCCCTGATTATTACGGAGTTATCGTCCGCATAGCCGATTGTCGTGTGCCCCCTCCGGTTAAGTAGCTCGATCCACCAATATCAACCATAAAAGGGGAGATAATACCCTGCCCTGTGCGCATCTCTTAACCGCGGTGATTGTAATATCCGCTAATCCTAGTGAGGCCCTAATCGACCTTTGGTTCAGCATGCAACTGACCCATCGTACTATCACAGGATCAGCTCCTCTAGTAGAGAGTGCAGTTTTCATTGCGAGGAAGTCAGCATTATCGAAGGCACCCTCAATGTCCATAAATGCACACAGGGCTATTTCCTTCGATTCTATGGCATTTTCAATATCTCGAACAATATTTTGCAGTGCCGTGGTAATTGATTTGCCCTTCTGGTAGGCAAGTTGGAGTCTATGCAGAGGTCTCATGGAAAGTACATCCATCCTGAGGTATTGGTCCAATAGTTTCTGGGCGTCTGTTCCCACCCTTGCGAATGAATATGATCCCTACCACTCTCCAAATCCTTGGGACATATCCCATCGTTAAACTTGATCGAAAGATGTTAACCATCTCCCCATAGAGGATAGTACCGCATCTTGACAACAGTGGCGGAAAGATGCCATCTGGCCCCGGTGATTTGTAAGGTCTGAAAGAATTTACAGCCCATTCTATTCTCTCGAAGGTCACTATTTGCCTGATGACCTAGTTCTTCGCACTTCCGTGAGCATGCGGCCATGATGTTGGAGTGTCAGTAGCCGATTTTCTCTTGGACTTCCTTAGCTCCCTGTTATAAGTGGTTAGGGTCTCTGTACCCTTCCCAGTTTTCAGTTTGTTTCGCTCTGTTGAATTGCAGTTTCCCAAGATTCCTGTTCCACCAAGGTATTCTCTTCGTAAAGGATTTTATCTTGACAGGGCAGTTGTCTTGAAATGAGGATATGATTGCATCAGTTAGTCCCTCGATTGATGCATCCAATTCCACAGATGATGTAATGGAAAAAGTGTTTCCATTGATCTTACGCTGCAGATCCTGCGAGTATCTTATCCAATCTGTTGCCCTGGGGTTTCTGTACAGCGATCGACACTTCACCAATATCCTAACTTCAAAAAGGATGTGTTTATGATCCGACATGGAGTCCTCTTCAGAAACCTTCCAATCACTGATCATATCAAGATATTTGTGAGTTATGAGGGTCAGATCGAGAACCTTTTCCCTAATGGCGTTGCGAAATGTTGGGCTATTTCCCCTATTTGCAATCCCCATGTTAGTAAGTAGTAGGTATTCTAGGAGTGACTCACTTCTTTTATTCGTGTCAGTGCTTCCCCATACTATATTGTGGGCATTTCCATCACAGCCAATGATGAGGGTCTTTCTGTGGCATCTACAATAACCACTAGTCTCTTAATTTTCAGAGGTGGTGCTTCGACTGTGTCCCCGGGAAGTAGGATGAGGCAATAACAACCTCTATCCTGCTTCCATTGGAGTCCAACTTGACTAGCACCACTGCACGGTCGCCATCCATAAATTTCTGTACGAGGCAAGTAATTAATATCGCTGTTCATGATAAGGGCAGCCCTTGGTTGGACTGCGCCCGTATCATAAATTACCTGAGTGTTTTGTACATTGAGGCCTCCTATGCGGCCTCTTGATATACAGGGCTATTGTATAAGCCCTATGTTGCCTGGACGCACCTCATTTGGTAGTCTCTGATGTGGATGGAGGGCTTTCGTCCTCTTCATCCACCTCCACTGCCTCCATCTGTTGAACCAGCCCTTCCGCATATACATTCTCAGCCTTAAGCCTGAGTACAACTTGGCCAAACTGGAAGTTTAGCTTCCCTTTTGATTTCGTCACACTGATTTTTGGTTCACCGAAATAACCAATGTGACCAGAGAGCCTTTTTCGGCTCTTTTTAGTTATCGCCACGTTTCGACGGAAAGATCCTGATTTTGTCCTTCTAACAGATCCAAGATCTTGCTCGTCTCCAGCGCAGTCGAATTTGGGAAGTATCCCACTGCAATTCGAGATTGAGGAATCTTATATTCCTCTATGGCTTTCAGTGAGATTCCCTCCCATGGTGATGTGTTGGTGATGTTTGCTTTCACCCACTCAGCTGACATGCTGTCCTTACAGTGCAAGACTAGTTATCCTGCCTTGTAAGTACAGCCAAGAAAAGCAGATTTTATGGCCTGATCTTTGCCAGCTACAATTTTCTCCAAATGTATGTTCTAGATGCAGTCAATTTGTTGGGTTGTGAGGGACATATCCCATTGCTATGTCCTTATATAAGGCAGTGGGCCGCCTTTGTGTGGACACCGATGGGTTGTCTGGCTGCTGTACTTTGGCAGCTCTCGAGGTGGATGTTTTTTTTTCATCCTTGAGCTTCTTTTTCAATGGGGATACAGGTGGCTTCTCCTCTTCAGACCTTTGACTTTTTGGGCCTTGCGTTTTGCCCTCGGTCTTTTGTTCTACGGCCATTGGTTGCAAGGCTTTGCCTGCAAGGCCGTTCTTGAGTAGGTATGCCAGCTTTTTCTTTCCTGCTCCACTGAGTCTCTTTGCCTTTCTTAATTTTTTATTTTACTTTGAGTTACTCCCGCCCCAGTTTCCTTTGAGCACTTTTCCTCCTATTTATTTTCATAAGGTATGTGTGCCTCTTCATTGTTTTTGTTTTGTATTGTTTTTATTTTGTGTTCCATTGTGTTCCTACGAGTAAAGGGAAAAGACGGTCAACTACGCCAGAGCCCCGGTAGCCCAGTAAAGCATTCATTGAAATGGGAACTAGTTAACCCACTAGCCGTTCATCCCTCGAGATATGCTGTTCCCTTCTGGATTGGGGTTTGTTTAGAGTTTTCTCTCTTACCCCGACCATATTTGCCGGGTACCCAGCAGATACATGACCGTATGGGACCCTGTTAACGGTGGCCACCACGAGGAGGTTATAGCCACACTTCTGCACAGCCTAGCAGTTACGGCACAGAGTTCAGTAGAAACACTGCGTTATTCTCCCTACATAAGCTGGCAACAATACTTATTGTTAGTTCAGTTTTGATACAATAAATATTAGTGAAAAAATTTATTGAAAATAAACTTAATATACAAGCAAAGCATAATAAAACCAGTTATATGAACTGCTAAGGAATATATAAAATTAATAAAGGTACTTTCGCGAATATACGGGGAATCCTCTTCAATAATGAGAGTTTCAACACTATGATTGTGTTTGCTGTAAAGGATTCCAATTTGGGTATTGGGCTTTAATATATTTGCCTTTTTTCAGCCTCAACACAATTTTAAATATTTTATAATAATACCTAATATTGCAATTTAATATTTTGGTATATTTTTTCCAACTAATCGCTTAAACAATTAATTTGAGTTTACAAAATGTATTGTTTGTTGTGGTTTTAGCTGTTCATATGGGCATTTTTTTATCGCTACTCCAAATCCTCAGTGAACTTTGAGCAGTTTTAAAACTTTCAACCCCATATATTTATGCCAAAGGATTTAAACACAATATGAGAAATCTATATTGTATATTATTATTACAAAATACATAATCATAGTATGTTTAGAATGCTTTTATACAAACAACAAAATAAACCATTATACTTAATATGAGTAAATTTTATTTTTCTTGCAACATGTATAAAATTCAACGGCCTTTGAGTGTTAATGATTATATATATCAGGCAAAAGGAAAAAATCTTTATTATAAATACTTAATATTGCAATTTATTATATTGCGTTATTCTCCCCAACTAATTGCAATTTGCTTTTACAAAATGTATTGCTTGTTGTAACTTTAGATGTTCATATGCCGACATATGATGGGTTGCTTTACCAAATTGTCAGCAAACTTTAAGAAGTTTAAAAACATATGAACATTAAAAGCACCGAAAACATTTCTAGGGGCCGGGAAACAATCGTTTAAAAAAAAGGCAAAATTATAAAAATAAAACTGAAAACAGCCGAATCATCAATAAGAAGAAAAATTCTAAATGGAGTGCTGTGGGTATAAGCCCTTCATTCATACGGGTCTTACCACGCCTCTTGCTGAAACGATGTTTATATCTGTAAGATTGTCTCAAAAATTTATCGCAGCTTTTATTGCACAGAGCTCTTGGGGATAGTTTGTGCTTGGGTAAATATAATACACAAAATAGATACTTATATGCAGCTTTTTCTAACTATACAACTTCGTATATAAATATATACATATGTATACATATAATAGAATTTATAAAATAATTTATTCTGCGGATATTGAACGTCTCGAATGTGAAAAAAGAATAGCTAGAAGGTAATGGCAACTTCGCTTACTCCGATGCCAAGTAGTGATTCGATAACATTACCGCTGCCTAGTACTTCTTTATTTAAATCAGCGCCATTATTCGCTCCGGGCTCGTGTTCATCACTTAACCAAGTTATTACAATAGTATTCAGAAAGCAAAGGTGCCTGTCGGAATGGACCGATATATTAAAATAGTAAAGCGCGGACGAAGCCCAAATTCATCTAAAATCTCATCGGTTCCCAAGATATTCAGGGATAACGATGCCGCCACAGTTAACCGTCAAAATCGTTTTAAAATATCGCAAGATGACAGCGACAAACCCGACGAATCCTCGAAAAAAACCTCAAAACCACAATCAATCTATTTGATTGGTAATTTACAAACTTATTGTAAATTACCTTCTGTTTGTGTTGTGTGCGGTGAATTGCACGAGACTGCCATTTGCAATAAGTCGAAAGACCAGAAGGAAAAAAAGTGCAGTAATTGTGGAGGTAATCACACTGCTAACTACAGAGGATGCCCTGCATACTCTTTCGTTAAACAGGCTATGAGTCAAAAGCCTAAAGTAACCCCAGCGCAAACAGGAAATACGTACTCCGCTACTTATCCTCCTATGGCCCAACTAATCTCTACACAAATATCATATGCTGACGCTGTGAAGATCAACTCAGTTCCCATGCAAAAAGTGCCACCACCAAATAACTCAACAAATGCAAACACAAGCTTTAATTTCAATCGCCTTGAAATTACTATTGATAATCTGGTGCAAACTATGAACAATTTTACAACAAATATGCCTAGCATGATGCAAGAAATGCTGCGAATGCAGAACACACTGCTTCAAGCACTAGTTAACAAGCCATGAACATGTTAAAATTATGCTTCTGGAACGCAAACGGCATTCGCCAACATAAAAACGAACTTGAGCACTTCCTCGCGGTAAAAAATATTGATGTAATGTTGATATCTGAGATTCATTTGGCTTCGAAAAGCCTTTTTAAAATGAGTGGCTACACCTTATATGATGCAAAAGATCCGAGAGGAAGGGCATGCGGAGGATCAGCAATTCTAATTCTTGAGAACATTTGTGAAGACCATCTACAAGCAACGAATATTTGCATCGAAATTTTTGTTCAAATCTCGTGATATCATCTATTTACTCCCCTCCTAGATTTTCAATCGCTGAGGATCAATACGAGGATTTTTACAAAACTCTTGGACCTTGTTTCGTACAATGCAAAACATACGTTCTGGGCATCGCGTCTTATTACACCTAGAGGTGGAGCATTGTTCAACACAATTTAAAAAATGGGTTTGGATGTCATTTCGAGCGGGGAGTCCACTTACTGGCCTACTGACATACAAAAAATTCCGGATGTTATAGATTTTGGCGTCATGAAAAATATCCCTAAGGATTTAATTGAGTCGCTCAGTGCGCACATCGATTAACTCCACCTTTTGAAAAATCTTAAATTTAAGTGTCAAAGCCCTTGATATAGTCATAACTTTTAATATTTATAATAACTTTCCCGAATAATAAAGTTTAGCACCGTTAAATGGCAAATTTTTTTGGCCATTGAATATTAAGTAATTTATTGCAGAAGCCATTTCGATTAACTCCATACTCTAATGTAAATCGTTTCAGTAAATAAACCAAAACACACGACTGTTTTCAAGAAAACAACAACAACAATAACCCAAAATTACAACAACCGAAATGCAATAGACAAAAAGGGAAAAAACATTTTTTTACCTTTTCTTAAATATTTGTTTTTAATTTTTTCATGTTTTCCAAACAAGTTGAAATACGCTTTGCAACTGCTTTCTGGCACTCAATCAACTTTGCGCTCTGACCAGCTTGGCGCCCACTATGATCTGTTCGCGCTTATTTGTACTAACTTGTATGTTACCAGTTTTCTCGCATTGGTTCTCTCAATAGGTGTCAGTCGGCTCTGCTCGGCAACAAGCGGCCACTCTGTACGCACCTTTAGTCTTTTCAACATTACTTCAAGATTCCTTTTAAAGAAATAAATATTATACCGTTATAATCAAGATGAGTGAGACTAATAATGTAAATGAGGAAAGCAGTGATGATTCTTCAATACGAAAGTCTGGTCCAAGAAGACGTTTATCGTTTTCCTCGGATTCATCGGATTGCAACAGTACAAACCCAACAAACACATTGATTGGGAGGAAAAGAAGTAGTAGTTCTGTTAAATGGATACGAATTTTACAAAAGCATAACAGGATAAAAGGTTTGGCATACAGGAATAGGGGAGGAAAATTAATACCTGCAAAAACATTTGTCGATATACAATGCAGATGACGTCAAAATTGTAATCAACAAATTATTTCGGATGAGAGAGAGGCTACCATGAAAGCATTTTATAGTTTACATAGTCAACTTGACCAAAATATTTTCTTAAGAGGTTGTATCAAAGTTAACGAAATAAAAAGAAGGCGCCCTACGAATGAAACTAAAGAACGAAGATCACGTTCGTTTACATATTACTTTCGAAAAGAGAGACTTGATATTCCCGTTTGTAAAAAAATATTTTAGAGACACTTATCAGGTGATAAATGTTATAAAGCATATGAAGTCATTTCCGGCCTACAGTATTCACTACACCAGAGCACATAATCCCAGACTACAATATTAATATCCTGAATTAAATATTAAGAAGATGTATGAACTATACGTCACAGAAAGCGAAAAGGAAAACGTAGCACCAGTGAAAAAAAAATATTACTATAATGTGTTTTCTACAAAATTTAATTTATATTTTAAACAACCATCAAAGGATACGTGTCAAACTTGTGATGCTTTTCAAATAAAAATTCAATCTTCAGACGATGAGGGAATTAAGATGGCAAAAATTGAAAAGGAAACTCACTTAGAAAAGGCTGAACGGGCTCGTAGTCAAATAACTGCCGATCGAATGGCAACATCGGTTTATAATTTTGTCACGAATTAAATAAAAATATAAGCCACATGTTTGTTTGGCCAGAAACTGAAGGATATCCTGGGTCTCAAGAAATTTGATCTTGTCTAATAAAGTACATAAAGACAAACTTCGAAAAAATAATAACATATTCGGATTCGTGTACCGGGCAAAACAGAAATATTAAAACAGTCTTAAGTTTATTGAAACTTGTTCAAAGCGCGGAAATCAAAGCTGAATCAATTGACATGAAATTTTTGGTAAGTGGACACAGCTATTTGCCAAATGACACAGATTTTGCCATTATTTAGTCATGTGCGAAAAAAATTAAAACATTTTTTCACCAGATGATTGGTACCATATAATTAAAACGTAAAGAGAAAGCGCCATTTAATCTAATTCACATGACTCACCAAGATTTTTTGTCAACAAAACCTTTAGAACAGTCTGTCATTAACAGAAAAGTAACCATCACAGGGCTTCCAGTAAATTGTCTTAAAATATGCTCGATAAAGTTAGAAAGGTCCAAACCCTATCTCAAATGTGACTATAATGAAGACACAGAATTTCAAACCATTAATATAAGAAAATCTTTAGTGGGTAGACCGCAAAGTTTGAAAAATATATGTAGATCAGCCTTTATTATATCCTAATGGTAGAACTGTGACAAGGGAAAAATGGAGAGACATGATGGACCTGCTAAAATTTATTCCTCCTGTTAAACACGATTACTATAAGAACTGGTCAAAAAATCGAAATGACGAATCCTCGCATACAGCTGATGAAGACGACATTATTTATAACATTTCTGAATCATCCCAAAGAATAGTGCCGCTAACATAAAGCTGCTATGAATTAATTACAAAAATTATATTATAACAGAACTGCCAACATTCATTTTTATGGAAAACCTGTGATAAAAATGTATAATAACTAACTTTTTCTGTAATAAAAAACTTAAAAATGTAAAGACTAAATTTAAGTTTATTACTTTTTTCAGTTGCCAAATCGATCAACTCCACCAGTCACATAAAAACTGTAACATTACTGACGATTGTTTGTTGGCTGTTCTTTCTTATTACCGTTAGATGAAAGCTATATCTGCAATTATGCGAGGAATTATCAGAGGAATTTTAAAAAACAATATACATTACATCATCGTGTTTCTCAACTTTTCGTTTTATGGAGTTAATCGATGTGTGCACTGAGCGGCTCAATTCATGTTGAAGGTTCACATGACCTCTCCTCAGATCACTCTCCCACGATCATTACAATTTGTAGCCCACTAAGAAGTGACTTACCTCACCCATATGTGAAGATGATAAATCGTGTTAATTGGCTGAGGTTCAAAAAATATTTCAGTAGTCATTGTACGGAAAACATCACGCTTAGAACTTCCGATGATATTGAATTTAACATTGCCACTCTTACCGAAAATATTAAACAGGCTGCTAAACATGCCACTACTTCCTATCCCCAGACTGGGTTTAATAGAATTTATTCTGCGGATATTGAACGTCTCGTATGTGAAAAAAGAAGAGCTAGAAGGGAATGGCAACAGCGCAGATCACCCCAACATAAAATCAGACTTAGAGAATGCACTTAACGACTCCAAGAGTTGCTTGCATCTGAAAAATCTGCTTCTTTTAAGAACTATTTGGAATGTCTCGATGTCACAGCAGCATCTAATTATTCCTTGTGGCACGCTGTTAAAAAACTTAAAACAACCGTTGAGTTTAAACCACCCCTGCGCACTTCTACCGGAGGTTGGGCAAGAAACAATACTGAAAAAGGTAACATATTTGCTGAGCATTTAAAATACGTATTTACCCCAAACACATGTACTGGTGCTGTTGATTTGGAGAGTGTAGTTGCTCTACCCCCTCGACCCATAAAATTTAAGATGCGTGATGTACAAAAGCTAATTGCTGAAACCAACCCGAAGAAAGCTCCGTGTATTGATAGAATTATTACCAAGATGCTGGTGAAGTTGCCTCGTGTTGCTATTAGAATCCTGTTATTTATTTTTAATGGCATTTTACGAATGGAGTATTATCCACATAGCTAGAAACTTGCCATGGTCAAAATGATTCCAAAGGCGGGCAAAAATCTTACCAAGGCTGAGTTATATAGGCCAATAAGTTTACTGCCAACAATATCAAAGCTCTTTGAAAAACTGCTCATGACAAAATTGTCCCCAATTCTAACTGATAATGGGTGCATACCGGAACATCAATTTGGTTTTAGAAGTCAGCATAGCACCATTGAACAATGTTATAGATTGGTTCATTTTATAAGAAGAACATTTGAAGAAAAGAAGTATTGTTCTTCCCTCTTTATTGATGTTTCTCAGGCATTTGATAAAGTGTGGCATGAAGGCCTAATTTTAAAATTGAAGACATATCTACCATAAACATTGTAAATCTATTGGAAAGTTACATTCTTACCCGGAAGTTCACTGCTGTGGAAGGAGACTTCATGAGTGTGCCCGAAACCATTTCTTCTGGGGTGCCTCAGGGGAGTATACTGGGGCCAGTTTTGTATTTGATTTATACCTGTGATATGCCTTTGAGCAGTAATATCCTCACTTCTACTTTTGCCGATGATACAGCCTGCCTTAGTATGCATGAAAACCCTCACGAGGCATCCCGATATCTTCAGGAACATATTAACCTGTTAGAGCTTTGGTTGAACTTATGGAGAATAAAAGTAAATGAACAAAAGTGTGTTCATGTCACATTTACCCTACGAAGAGACACTTGTTCCCCCATTCGAATCAACAATCAAGTTGTTCCTCAACATTCACAGGTGAAATACCTTGGTATACATCTTGACCGACGGCTTACATGGAAACACCACATTGACTCTAAGCTAACACAAATGAAGCTTAAATTAACCCAGATACACTGGCTGATTGGTAGAAATTCTACCCTCAGTCTAGATTGTAAACTTTTAATATACAAGTCGCTTTTGAAACCCATATGGTGTTACGGAATTCAACTATGGGGCACTGCTTCAGCTTCCAATGTAGAGCGAATACAACGTATGCAAAACAAAATTTTAAGGTTAATAACATCGGCTCCTTGGTACATGAAAAATTCAATTTTACATCGTGATTTAAATATGCCACTTGTGACCGCTGAAATTGCAAAATATGCAGGCAAATATTTAACGAAACTAGAGTCCCATCCTAATCCCCTTGCTCGTAACATCTTGAACTTTCCTGGACACATCCGCTTAAAAAAGAGGGATACTACGTCTTTAGTACGCAATACTCCAGATGAAACTTTTTAAAAATATATTTATGCTAAATACGATTCTAATGTATTATTAATTATTATCACTAAGTTTATGTCTGACACTGGTTGGGCCTAATAATTAGTTATATATTTAAGATTTGAATACTTATTGTTAGTTCAGATGTGAAGATACAATAAATAAATATAAGCGTGCAAAAAAAAAAAAAAAAAAGCCAAACTGAATAATAATAAAACTCAAACAAGTTAAATCAATGCAGCAAAATTCCGTCCACGTAAAAAGAATTGATTTAGGGTACTTCGTTTATCTTTCACTATAACTTTTTTTAAATCTTATTGGCGGTCCTTGATTCGAAGTTAATATATGTTATATATTGCGGGCTTGAGATGGTTTTTTGTTTTTTTAATACATATTCTTGATTGTAAAAAAATAAAGGCTGTTTACCATTTAAATTATCAATTCCTCCTTTTTTCACTTTTTTTTAAATTTTCGTACTTTCGTAACTTTATCATTTGTGAAACGATATTTTTTCGAAATATTGATATTCGCTTTATTCCTGCATTTATTTTTCAAATATATCTTTTTGTCTGAAACGATTTGCTTGTAGTTTTATTACCAAAATTTTTTTAAATCGAACGGTCGATTTTTCCGTCTGAAAAATTGTATTACTCGTCCACTTGTGTACCGATTTTGAAAAACAAAAATGTTTGAGAGTGTCAATTACAGTTTAGTTTCACAAAATTTTAAATGGAAATAAGACGGATAAAGTGGCCGCCCGAAATAATAATTATAACATAGCATGTAGACTGATTTTTAAAGTTTTTTATTTAAGAAGGTATTTAAATCTTTCCTGGGAATAAAATACAAATTAGAACTGGACTATATAGGGCCTTAAACCAACCCATAGTTGCTTCGATTTTATAATTTGTTTAATTGGCTCTTTATCTTGAAGTCGGTTTTTTGTCAGAATTATTTATATCTCTTTTTTAATATGAAGCAAAACAAATCCAAGCTCCCAAGGAAATTTGAATCATTGAGATTTCTATCGTAAGGTCAAACTCCAAAAACAAACCAAAGCCTGTAGCACATTAATCTTCTACATGCGTAGTCCTTCGTAAAATCTTAGACTTATAATTTATAAGTGTAGTAGACCCAAAAATATTGCGCTAACAATGCTGCCAACTTTTATACTTATGCACAGATATATAGCGTTGATAGCAAGAGATCTCTTATAACACTTTTATGCTACTAATATCAGAAGCAATATATAATAATTAGCAAGTTAATATCAAAATTTCTCTAAGTTATTATACAATATCAGCTTATATATATATATATATATATATATATATATATATATATATATATATATATATATATATATATATATATATATATATATATATATTCTATTCGACCAATCATGTTGTCGATTATTCAAAAAGTACTCAATAAGAATGTAAGTGACAGCGTATCACTCAAACATTTGTCAACGCTGCACTTATGCATAAAACAAAGTGCATGATCAACGTTTTACTAACTGAACTTCGTAGACTAGTAGGTAGTATACTAGACTCGTAGTGCGAAGGTCCCAGGTTCGAATCCTGCCGCAGAACTCTGGCAGTTTGTGTCTGATAATTAAAAGGGAGTGCACAACAAGCCTTCACTGGCTTAAGTGTATGTCGTATGACATGGGCTATCACACCCCTCCAATCAACCTAACCTAACCTAACCTAACGTTTTACTATTTCCTTGTTATATACATGCCTTGTTGACGTGCATGACACATTACACCCTCACCCTTAAGAGAAAAATTATAAAAATTATTTTCTTATTAACTCCGTAGTACCATTATAGAATTAGAAATATTTTTTATGAGAAAAAAATTGTTATTATTATTTCTGTATTGAACAATACAGTATAGATTATCTTATTCCAGTAATGTATTATAATTTTTTAAGTTGTTATTGTGATACTGCTTTTCTACTCCATTATCTTCTTGGTGCATTGGTGCATTATTTATCTTCTTCTTTTTCCGTATGTTTCTTTAAATTCTGTTTTTGTACACATTTTAAATATTTTGTCTTCTGTTGATAGCAATAATTCATTTACGTTATTTTCTTTCATTTTAGATATCAGTTTTCTCAGAATCGAATCTAATTTTGCTGAGATACTGCTGAATCTTGCCAGCATATTTTCTTCTTTCACATTTACAATATTTCTGGTATGTAATTTCTTCATAATCGAATCTTGTTTCGATGAATTATCATTACTTCCAATATGCACAATGTAGTTTTCTATAATTATATCGTTTTCTTCTTTGTTTTCAAAATTATTAAATTGCAATCTCTTCATATTCTTTATATACATTCCCATATTTAAAATTGATCAGGCTTCTGAGGTATGCATTTATCCGATTCTTTTGTGCGACATTATTATTTTTCTTAGTATTATTTGTCTGATTATTTTTGTTTATTTTATGGTTTTCCTCATTATTCTCATTTCTGTTAATTTTATCTTGCATGGCCTTGTAGTTACTAATATTTTCTTTTCATTTTCATTTATTTCTTTCGGTACCATCTGTTTTAGCACTTCTGAATTAATTTCTATTCTAGAAAGTGCGTCTGCATTAGTGTTCATCTTTCCTTTTTTTATATATGATGAAAAAAGCATAACCGCTTAAATCTAATCTAATACTAGTAATTTTTGACGATTCATTCATTAATTTTTCTTTAAGGGTATCGAAAGCATTTTGGAAATTTTCTGTCCATATAAATTTTATTGATTTCTTTTTTAGTCCGTTAAGCTCTCTTGCAATGTCTGCAAAATTTGGTATGAATTTTCTGTTATTTTCTGTTAATTGCAAAATGCAACGAATCTCCTTACTTCATCTGCGTGTTTTGGTGTTGGATCATTTTTTATCACCTCATATTTGGATGGGTCTGTTTTTACACCATCTTTAGTAATCAAATGTCCTAAATAAATAACTTTTGGTTATAGGAAACAACATTTCTTTGGATTTAGTTTTAAATTATATATTTTTCTAGTCTGTCCAGTACTTTGATTAAGTTTTGATTGTGATGATTCAGTCTACATCCATATACAATTATATCTAAATTTTTAAATCGAATGGTAGTCGTTTGAACTGAAAATGTCCGTTTGGTGTTGAAAATGCTGTTAGTGGTCTAGATTCTTTGTCTAGTTCAATTTGATGGAAAGAGCTCATCATGTCAAGTGTTGAGAACCATTTGGCTCTGCCTAGTTTGTCCAAAATGTCTTCTAATCTTGTTATTTAATCATTTAATTTGCGGAAGTCTATTACAAATCTCCATTTCTTTTTATCTTCAGTTCCTTTCTTTGGAGCATTGTATGGACTGACTGATGATTCTATTATGTCATCGTTAAGCATTTTCTGTACTTGTTCGTTAATTATATCTGTATGTGTATGTGGTAGTCTGTAATTTTTAATATAAACCGGATTGTTGTCTGAGGTTGCGATTTTCTGATTGTAAAAATTGTTTACTGTTAATTTTTCGTTTTCTAGGTGAAAAATGTTTTGATAATTTTTAAATATTTTTATTAACTCTGCTTTCGCATATTCGTCATTGGTCTTTAGTTTCAATTCATTTAGTACTTGTTTTAAGCGTTCGTCAGTGTTTATTTTATTTTTATTGTCATTGTAATTTAAAACTTCGTAGTATGAAAGTGGGTCAGTATGCAGTTTAATGCCTCCTAATGTCACTGTCTCGTTTGTTGTGTTTAGTAATTTAACGTGGGTTATGCCATTCTTTGGTGCTATTGAGGTACTCAAAAAAAATTCCTTCTTTTAATTCATTATTAAGTATGACGCTCTCTTCGGTAAGGTTTAGTTTTATGGGTTGAGTGATCTCTGTTCTTGGTGGTATAGTTATTTTTAGGGTGTCGAATGATTTTGAATGCATTGGTAGTATAACTGTGTTGTTATCAATAAAAAGTTAAATTGTAATTGTTTCGTATTCAATTTTACAGATATTTCTTGAAGAAGTCTCTTCCTAGTATTCCGTCTATTTCTATAGGAAAATTTTTCTTGTACTAATTGGAATTTGTGGATGAATGGTTTTCTGATAAATTTTTTTTAATTGTAGTGCTCCTATTGACTCAATTTCTTCTGTAGTGATGCCTGTTAATTTGCATATTTCTTCAGGTTTATATTGTTCTCCTGAGAACTCTTTATAAATACCAGAGTGATATGTCGGCGCCAGTGTCGATTAGAAAAGTTAAATTGTTGTTTTTGTACTTTACATTGATAGTTTGAATTATTATCGGATATTTTGTGAATCTTTAATCTTGGCTCTCCGGGACATCTTGGTATCCCTGCCCTATTCCATTTCCCTCATACTGTATGTGTGTATATTTCGATTGTTCCTATATGTGTTTGGATATCTTTCCCTAGAATTTGTATTGGGTAGGTTATTCCTATTGCTGTAATCATTATTAAGCCCGTTTGACCTATTATTAATGCTTCTATTCTTATTATAGTTATTACTTCTAAAAATTAAAATTACTACCATTGTTTCTGTTATTGTAATTATTGTAGGTTGTGTTGTACTTTTGATAGTTATATGATTGGTTTTGTCGTTCTTCTCTTCTCAGGTGTAGAATAGAGTTATGAATGACTTTGTTTTCGTTTTCTAGTTCTAAAGCTAGCTCAGATTCTTCCTTTAATTCGGTTGGTCAAGCCGCGTAAATGGTCGATTTAAAGTTCTCATTTAAGCCTTTCTTAAATGAATCTAATGGTAATTTATTATTTAGTTTGTTTATTACATTCTTCTCAGCCTGTGTAGAATCATTTCCTAATTCCTCTATACCTAATTTATTGAGGTTGTATGTTATTGTTAAAATCTCTTCTTTTTAAGAGTTTATAGACATTTTTCTTTGAAACAAGTTGTTTAGTGTATTCTGTAGTTCTAGGATTGTCTTTGTATTACTAAATCTGTTTTCTAATAGTGCCTTCAAGCTTTAAAAATTTTCTCGTTTACTGTAGCTACCTATTGCTGTTCTTACAGTTGACGTTAATTTTGCGTGGTAGATGTATTGTAGAACGCATACTTTAACTATATCTAATAGTTTTTTGTTTATTAGTTCTGCTGTTATAATAAAACTTTCTAACTCATTATAGTTACCTGTGAACAGATGTAATGCTTTCGCAACAGTATCTAAATTAAACGCTGCCATTTCTATTTTAGTATATTTTCTACTTTCTAGTAAATATCCCTTAACTTTCGTATAAATATTGTTAAATTCTATCTTAAGTGCTATCTTCTATAGTTTGTAGTTTTTCTTGTATTGTCTTCTCAGTGTATTTTCTTAAGTTTTTAAATAATTCTTGTATTTTTTGGATATTTTCATCCATTTGAAATCTTTATTACTTAGTATTACTAATTTTAAGTTATGTGCTTATAGTGTATAGAATTATAAAATTTACATTAGTTTTTTTGATATTCTATTGTTTGTTGTTGGCTTAGCTAGGTACTCTTTTAGCCAAATCATGATTTGGCTAAAAGGGTACTGATGATTTGGTTAGCGCCAATGAAATGCAGGCATATACCTAGCTAAGCCAACAGCAAACAATAGAATATTAAAATGGTTATTTTGGAGAATATCTCGAATAACGAATTTGATAAATATTAGTTTTATTGTTTATTATTTTTTTATACCTCATAGCATTATTATTTGTTTTTATATTTATTAACATAGTTTTTGAAATATTGATTATATTGATTAATTTTGTATCCTATGTACAACATTATGGTTATAATAATTAATGTTGTAATATATTCAGGTAGAATGAATTTGTTATTCTCACCAGTACCATTGTTTACAATATTTTCTTGTACTTCCACCTTACTTTGTGGTTTTCCCATGTTGGTGTTAATTTTATTACCCCAAATGGGTCCCACAATCTGCGTGTTAAAAATTGGAATATGTTTTGTATTTTAAGTATTTAATCTTTTTGTTAATTGTGTGTTTGTCCTCTATCGTAGTTGACAGTGTGAGTTCCTTGTAGAGTATTGCAAATTCTTTTCGCTTTTGGAACTTTTTAGCAAGCTCTCTTCTTTTTGGCTTCTTTTGAGTTGGCACCTGGATTTTTTTCTTGTTGTTGTTTCTTATTCTATATTCCTCGATGGTAGTTGCCTTGGAACCAGCGGAACGTGGAAGTGGTATATACACTGGTATTGCTTCCAGTATGTTAGATGTGCTGGTAGGCTCGTACTCTTCACTGCTATTGTTTGAATATATTTTTCCCAGCGCACGACGATTTCATTTATTTCAGCTTTCGACATGAGGACGCTCGCAGTAGTTTCAAGTCGAAGGATAGATGTGGCTATTTCAAAACAAAATTTGTGTATGTTTAAAGGCTGGGGCACATAGAATCCGTCATCCGTCATCCGTCGACTTTTTCAACTGACAGCTAAGTTAAAATACAGGTTTTGTTATGAGCTTGGTTACATACAGTACGTCTCCTTCAACGCAACGTATGAAAGTTGGGCAACTTTTAACTTTTGACGTACGTTGAGTACTTTGACAACTATCAGTTGATTTTTTGGTATGTTTTGTTTTAATTAACAGTTGATTTTTTGGGTCTGATCAGAAATCTTCGACTTTTATCCATTATATCAAGACAGCTTAAGCTTTATAAAGCAAAATTATAACTAAAATAAACTCCGTAATTTCTTCAAAATCCATAGAAAATTTTTACTCTTTAATAAAAAGAAATGTTGCAAACATGTAAAAAAACAACTGATTTTCTACACGTTAACAAAGTACTCATTGTGCCAACCTCATCCGTCATTGCGTTAACGTCAGTTGAAAAAGTCGAAGGATGACGGATGACGGATTCTATGTGCCCCAACCTTAAGTATGTTGTGTATGTTTAAGTATGTAATTGCAAATCCCTATAGCCCAATACATATTTATACAGCTGTAGGGGACTAGCTAAAACTTAGGCGTTCAAAAGAACTGCCAAATAAATTTGAGATTAAAGACAAAGGCTACCAGTGCCAAGTTACTTATTCAGAGAATATCTCGACTAATTGTTAGAAACAATTAGTTTTCTTGCAAAATGCATTGAAAAAAATGTTTGTTGTGGCTTTAACTCTTCATATGCCGACATTTCATTGGTTGCTAAAACCAAATCGTCAGTGAAGTTTAAGCAGTTTGATAACATTCAACCTCGTATGTTTATGCCACATAAAACAAATACAATATGAGAATTTCAATATTGCATATGAATTACAACAAATACATAATCATAGTAGGCTTAGAATGTTTTTATACAAACAACACAACAAACAATTATACTCAACGTGAGTCTATTTTATTTTTCTCTCAAGACCCATACAATTAAACGCCCGTTGTTTCTAACAATTAGTCGGGATATTCTCCCGAGTAATAAATTTCAATATTAACCCTTATCCTGTATTAATGGGTCAAAATTGCTCAAACGGTTTTTATTGCTCATTTATTCCTTAAATACTCGGCGGATTTTTTAAAACTTTTGTACAATTATTTTTTTAGCGAATACTACTAAAATTTAAAATATAATTCTTGTAGATCGTTTCGCAAACCGTGTGTAAAAAAACTTACGCAGATGGTACACTTGGGTCAAAATTGCCCAATGCAACAAATTCAATTTGCGTATGTGATACGAGCTTAGTAACAATTTTTTTTTGCGTTTACAACATCATTGCAATTAAAAAACAAACCAGAGAACTATGCAAATTTCTTCTTCGACAATGAGAACAAAACAATTTTAGTGGGATATGTAACTAATAAAAAAACAATCAGTGTTTTTGCTTAGCACATTACATCACGACGAAAAAATTGGAGCAAGCTCCAAAAAGCCAGTTATAATTCACTTTTATAATCAAACGAAATCGGGGGTATAAGAACTTATACATGCAAAAGGAGAACTAAACGATGGC
This sequence comes from Germaria angustata, assembly GCA_963681545.1. Lineage (NCBI taxonomy): Eukaryota > Metazoa > Arthropoda > Insecta > Diptera > Tachinidae > Germaria > Germaria angustata. The sequence continues at coordinate 82,239,162 of OY812998.1, forward strand.
CTCTAGCGCTATTTTACAATATGCTGGATATATCGGCTAATAATGATTACGTAGTTTTTCTAAAGATTAATCCAAACGGTAATGAAAATAAAAAGTATAAGCGGCGCATTTTCTTGGAAGACAAGTATGGATCTAATAAGCGGTGAAATATCTCGTAGACCGAATATGCCACAAAGTAGCCCTGCTAAAGCATTCGTGTAAAGTCTTCGAAAGGATTCAGCTGAAGTTTCGCAAGCAAAAAACTTAAAAAGGAGACGTTGTTTCTTTTGTCCAAGTCGATCCAACAGCACCAAATATGCAAATAAATGTTGCGAATGTGAAAAATTTATTTGAAAAACGCATTTTGAGACCAAAATTATATGTAGTGAATGTATAAAAAACAAAAAGACTGAATAAATATTTGATTATTTTGTATTGGGCAAAATTGACCCACTAATACCATATGCGTTTTATTTTTGAAGTACAGGATAAGGGTTAAGTATTTACAATAAAGATTTTATTTTTCATATCTGCCTAACTGAATACAATCATTAGCGACCAACGGGCGTTTAATTGTATGGGTGTTGAGAGAAAAATAAAATAGACTCACGTTGAGTATAATTGTTTGTTGTGTTGTTTGTATAAAAACATTCTAAGCCTACTATGATTATGTATTTGTTGTAATTCATATGCAATATTGAAATTCTCATATTGTAATTGTTTTATGTGGCATAAACATACGAGGTTGAATGTTATCAAACTGCTTAAACTTCACTGACGATTTGGTTTTAGCAACCAATGAAATGTCGGCATATGGAGAGCTAAAGCCACAACAAACATTTTTTTCAATCTGTTTTTATTTTAGAAATGTTTGGAGCTTATATACTACCTATGAGAATGATTCTTAGCCTTTCTAACTTATTCTAGTTTACGTTACTTACATTTTTCTTTCTTTTGTTACCATGGAGGATCATATTACTCTTTCTATTCGACCAATCATGTTGTCGATTATTCATAAAGTACTCAATAAGAATGTAAGTGAAAGTGTGTCACTCAAACATTTGTCAACGCTGCACTTATGCATAAAACAAAGTGCATGAGTAACGCTTTTCTATTTCCTTGTTATATACATGCCTAGTTATATATATATATATATATATATATATATATATATATATATATATATATATATATATATACATATATACATATATATATATATATATATATATATATATATATATATATATATATATATATATATATATACATATATATATATATATACATATATACATATATATATATATATATATATATATATATATAGTATATCTATAGATATATACATATATATATATATATATATATATATATATATATATATATATATATATATATATGTATATCTATAGATATATACATATATATATATATATATATATATATATATATATATATATATATATATATATATATATTGTTACGTTTTTACCTTTTTAAAAACGTTTTCCGTGGGTTCTTTTATTGCAATGAAATTAAACGCACGATTGTTTGATTTTTAGTACTTAACAGCTACTACTTTATTTAATTTAATACCACTGTACTATGCTCAAAAGCAATAGTAACCACTTAATACGCTTTACACGATCACGGTAAAGTCTAACAACTCACTAATCACAGACTCAACACTGTCTGTCTACTGAACTCTGACTCTCACTGAGTTTAACTTTAACTCTAACTCTTTACTGACTGACTGACTGTGCTGACGTTGATGCGCCAGCTTTTATACTCTTAATGATCATTTCTAGAATAATCATCATGTTTGTTTGTTAAAGTTGTTTACATTATCGTACACTCAAATTAAACGTAAACACAAGCCATACACACATACACGTACCCAATATTTAAATGCCGACAGACAACAACAACAGCAATAATCATGATCTTATTTGTTGTCGCTTTGCTAGTAAACAAGTAACTGTGTATGCACGTGTGTATAGCTGTTATGTGTTCATTTAAAATGAGTAAGCAAAAAGCAAATAAGACTAACAACAACAATGTAATGAATAAGAAATAGTAAACAATTCAGTACATAACAATTCAGCAAATAATAAACAACTAAGTAATAAGAATTAATAATTCAATAATTAAGAATAACAACAATGCGGTATATTCTAGAGCAATTACAATAGGACTATTCACTCCAAATTCGTAACACTGCCGCCCGCTTAAGCCTGTTCGTCCCGAACAGGCACAGAACCACCGCTTCCGTATTTCGCGAGTCGCTCCAAATGTACCACCTTTATTGTAGAGCGGGGCTGTTGTGCTTCTGTATCCTATACACAACATCATTCAATCTCTTTGTAGGCGTGCATGGTCCATCCCATTGTGTTTGTTGTTTGGGAGACAGTCCTATCTTCCTCAATGTTTTACACAGTAGGACCAGTTGTCCCTCGCGGAATCCATCAGAATCCGCTACTCCATCGCGCCTGGCTTTCATTTTCTTCCTCTTCCTCGGAATCAGCTGTCTTGCTCTTTTTCGCCTTCTTTTCGCCAGCCTTTCCTCCATTCTTGCTGCTAGCGTTTGCTGTACTGCAGCCATTGGCTTCAAATTCTTTGACAGCATCCTCATAGTCTTCCTTGGCTTTTGCGGCTTTAGCTCCATTCTGTGGATCTGCCCTTTATGCTCTCCACCATACTTGCCTTGCAGAGCCGCGGTTCTTGCCACCACCGTTCGCCGTACTGCCATCATTGGCTTCAAATTCTTTGACTGCATTCTCGTAATATTCTTTGGCTTTTGCGGCTTCAGCTCCATTCTGTGGATCTGCCCTTTATGCTCTCCACCATACTTGCCATGCAGAGCCGCGATTCTTGCCACCACCGTTCGCTGTACTGCCACCATTGGCTTCAAATCCTTTGACTGCATTCTCGTAATCTTCCTGGGCTTCTGCGGCTTTATCTCCATTCTGTGGATCTGCCCCTTATGCTCTCCACCATACTTGCTATGCAGAGCCGCGATTCTTGCCACCACCGTTCGCTGTACTGTCGCCATTGGCTTCCAATTCTTTGGCGACATCCTTATGGTCTTCCTTGCCCTTTGCGGCTTTAGCTCCTTTCTGTGGATCTGCCCCTTATGCTCCCCACTAGACTTAGGTTGCATAGCCGCCATAATGTCCTCATCCTGGTTCCTTGCTGTAGCGTCCACAGTTTCCAGGACTTGTGTATCGGAGCCTTTTAATGCCAGGATTAACTCAGTGCATTTCTCCTCCTGCGATTGTAGCTTCTGATCTACACCATTCTCCAGAATATCAAGCCTCTCGTGAACATCTTTTTCTGTCCCATCGAATTTCCTATTGACGCTGTGAACTTCTCTCTCCTTGTAATTCCATCTATCTTTAAGGATGTTAACCCTCATATTCGCGTCCTCATAGATATCCTCTAGCTTTTTATTTACTGCTTTCAGCACCTTAGAGTTTTCTTCGATTTTCTGGATCATCCTTTCATTATTGTCCTTAACGCTTTGTTTGAGCTCATTGATAGACTGCATCATCACTGCAAGCATAGAGTTTATGTCCATGTTGCTTGTAGCTGAACGTGTACCCATCTCCAGTTCTTCCTTCGCTTCGAACGCATGGGTCTTGATGTCCAGGCCAAGCCGAACAAACTCCTCCGATAGCCTCTTCTGCAGCTCTACTTTACTACCAGCTGTGGACAGGCCCAATTTAGTCAACTCCTTCTTTAGCTGTTCCTCCTTTAGCTCGTCGAACTTCATTTTGCAATCCCACTTCTGACACCAATTGTTACGTTTTTACCTTTTTAAAAACGTTTTCCGTGGGTTCTTTTATTGCAATGAAATTAAACGCACGATTGTTTGATTTTTAGTACTTAACAGCTACTACTTTATTTAATTTAATACCACTGTACTATGCTCAAAAGCAATAGTAACCACTTAATACGCTTTACACGATCACGGTAAAGTCTAACAACTCACTAATCACAGACTCAACACTGTCTGTCTACTGAACTCTGACTCTCACTGAGTTTAACTTTAACTCTAACTCTTTACTGACTGACTGACTGTGCTGACGTTGATGCGCCAGCTTTTATACTCTTAATGATCATTTCTAGAATAATCATCATGTTTGTTTGTTAAAGTTGTTTACATTATCGTACACTCAAATTAAACGTAAACACAAGCCATACACACATACACGTACCCAATATTTAAATGCCGACAGACAACAACAACAGCAATAATCATGATCTTATTTGTTGTCGCTTTGCTAGTAAACAAGTAACTGTGTATGCACGTGTGTATAGCTGTTATGTGTTCATTTAAAATGAGTAAGCAAAAAGCAAATAAGACTAACAACAACAATGTAATGAATAAGAAATAGTAAACAATTCAGTACATAACAATTCAGCAAATAATAAACAACTAAGTAATAAGAATTAATAATTCAATAATTAAGAATAACAACAATGCGGTATATTCTAGAGCAATTACAATAGGACTATTCACTCCAAATTCGTAACAATATATATATATATATATATATATATATATATATATATATATATATATAATATATATATATATATATATATATATATATATATATATATATATATATATATATATATATATATATATATATATATATATATATATATACAGTAAAGTACGGATAAATGCACATCGGTTTTCGCCCGATTTTTTGTGCACTTATCCATTCTTTGCATTTATGCTAACCTCGAATAAATGCATAAATATTGCAATTATACAATTATTGGGTAAATGCAAATTTTTTGCATTTACATATAGTTACAGAGAAAGAAATCAAACTATGTACATACATATATGCTTAGAGTATATATACATATGAGCATAAGTTCCTTAAAAATATAAGATAAAATAGACTGTTAATGATTTTTATAAACAAAGTTTAATTTTATTGGTAATTCATGTATATTTTTGTTTGTCTAATAGAGTTCAACAAAAAAACGTAAAAACCTAAATCATAAAGTTTTAACGTACATACTATACATATGAACTTTGTTTTATTTTTTATTAAGCTTAAGGTCTTAAATTTTTATTTTAAATTATTTTCGATATTTCGGTACTCATTGAAAAAATAGAACATATACTATACATATGTTTACAAACTTTCATATATTGTATATATTATGTAAATAAAATTTTTTTTTACAAAATTTAAAGAATCAGTTCAGTTTAAAAAAGTCTTTAAAAAATCACATGTGTGCAAAGTTAATTTGCTTTTGTTTTTAATCAACAACAAAATAAAAATTTTTTACTATTAACAAGAACAATTATTAAAAAAATGTTGGTATGGAAGATTATATAGATGACGAGCAAACTGAAGAATCTGAATCAGATTGCCTTGGATCACATGAGGTGAAAAAATCGGAAACATTTTTGTAGAAAAAAGTGCTTATGTGTAAATTAAAATTAATTATTTTAGTTGTGCATTTATGCATACAAAGTTGTACTAAAAATGTCTCTTGAGGCTTGAAATTATTATGCACTTACACATTTTTTGCATTAATCCGTGTTGCACTTATCCGTGCATTTTTACATGAAAAAATATAAAAGAGGCTCATGGCTTCGAAACACGTTGCACTTAAGCGTTTTTTGCATTTATGCGTGTTGCACTTATCCGATTTTTACTGTATATATATATATATATATATATATATATATATATATATATATATATATATATATATATATGCACATATATATATATATATATATATATATATATATATATATATATATATATAGAGTGGTGGCGTGAAGTAGTGGTTTAAGTGCTTGCCTACAAAAAAAGCTTCGTTCGCTGGTAGAAGACAAACATTTTTCACCATGGTTTTTTGAGTTTTAAAAATTAATTGGCTTAAACCCCCTCCAAAAACCCATCCAAATACTCCCTGGCCCACCTTGCCCCTGGAAAAGAGGATAACACGATGACAAAGGTTAGGCAGCCACATGGGGTAAAAAGGTAGGAATAAAAGATTAGTAACATTCCTCACCACTATACCAAATATACAGAGGGCATTGTTTCTAGGCAAAGACAGACCAATCAGCTACTCAGCTGGAACAACAACCGATTAACGAAACTGATACAAGACAAAAATAACAATGCGGAAACAACTGCAACAACTCGTAAAAAGTGGAGATGCTTTGTGGAATCTAAGTGCTCTCACGAGGGGTAATGGAGAAATACATATATGTATATAAGAGGCCTGTTCAGTAAAAAAGTGAACTTTAATTTTTCTCAAAAAATATATATTTATTCATCAATTTCTAGTTTGCCCCTGCAAAGAATTCACCCATACATATAATACCCTTGTGCCAGAGTTTTTTTTTAATCCTCGAAGCAGTTCTGATATTTGATTTTTATAATGGCCTTAACATCTTATATATATATATATATATATATATATATATATATATATATATATATATATATATATATATATATATATATATATATATATGGGGCCTAATGGGAAAGTGAAGCGCAAGCAAATTTATAAAATTTGTCCATATAGCCACTCCTTTCTTAATGTCAACCTCACCCACTGTCTAAAAGACTTGGTGGCCCCTGTCACGCTAACAAGGCTCTGACGACCGACCTTGGGCGGCATAACCCTAATGTCTTGTATGGCTAAATACCTACATAAAACTGGACGCCTGGTGGCGATGTTGGCAGCCCCAACACCAGGATCGGACGCTATGGTCTAATAAGCCGTACGTCTTAAATATAAACCTATTAATGAAACCAGAACAAGATTGAAATCTAATAAGCCCGATAAAACGTTGACGGAATTTGGCATGAAATCAAGGACAAGAATCGGAACATGGAATGTACGTACTCTTTTGGAAACCTCAAGGCTTGCACAATTATGCAAGGAATTCACTGCCTATAAGCTCTCATTACTTGGGCTATGCGAAATTCGATGGTGCGAATCAGGAGAATTCACAACAGCAGAAGGCCTTACGGTTCTTTTCTCCGGAAAACCAGCGAACGAGTTGCCTCGATCAAGTGGCGTCGGTTTCGTTCTATCAAAACAGATGAAACGTGCCTTAATAGATTGGAAACCTCACGCCGATAGAATCATTACTGCCAGAGTGCGCGGCAAAGCTCGGAATATTACGTTTGTTCAATGTTACGCCCCCACTGAAACCTCTGAAAACTCCGCAAAGGAATCCTTTTATAACCTTCTCGATAGCGTCCTCGCAACAGTGCGTAAAGGAGACATTGTTATTATGATGGGTGATTTTAACGGCCAGGTAGGCCCCGAAAATGCCAATGTGGAGAGCACAATGGGCAGGCATGGCCTAGGACGACTAACAGAAAATGGAAAAATGATTCTGGATATCTGCAGGACCAATAACCTTGTTATTGGCGGGACGCTATTCCCTCACCCAAGAGTGCACAAAATCACCTGGGTATCCCCTGATATTCGCACAGAAAACCAGATAGACCACATAGCTATCAGCAGCAAATGGCGCGGCTCATTATTGGATGTGCGCAATAAACGAGGTGCCGATATTGCTAGCGACCACCACTTACTGGTTGCCACTGTACGAATAAAAATTACCGCCATCAGGACGAATAACAGTGTACTACAGAGAAGATTCGATGTGGCAAAGCTGAAAAATTCGGAAATCGCCAACCTCTTTACTAACGAATTAGTAGAACACGCCTCAAGCAACAGTGAAACCCGAATATGGCCGCATATCAGGGAAATTTTCACTAAGGCAGTGGAAAAACATCTCGGGTTTAAAACTACTACTAGGAAAGAATGGATTAGTGATGCTACGTGGAACATAATTCAGCAGAGGAAGGTTGCAAAGAGCGCTGTTAACACCAGCACCAGCTGTTAACAAGGCAAACCAACAGCAACTATACAACCGCCTTAATTCTGAGGTGAAACATAGTGCCCGGAGAGATAAACGAAAGTGGATCAACAACATAGCGAAAGAACTTCAATCAGCGGCTGAAACCCATCGTGTAAGGGACATCCATATGGCTGTTAACAAGCTGACAAATAGAAAATTATCGACCGGAAAGCCTTTAAAAAACGATGTGGGAGAACTTACAACATCGAAAACCCAACAGGTATTTCTATGGGAGAGCTTTTATTCTGGCATGTTATCGAACTCTACTGCGCAATATCAACCCATTTGCGGATATACATTACATACACCAAATGCCGATATCCCTACTGATTGCCCTGCGATAAGTGAAATTAGCGAATCAATAGGATCTCTTAAATCAAACAAAGCTCCTGGTTTGGATAATATCTCCCCAGAACTGCTTACAACCGACCGAACAACCAGTGCACGTCTGCTGGAACCCATTATCAGGGCGTTTTGGGCACATGAATCTCTACCTGACGAGCTGTCTGATGGAGTCATTATAAATGTTCCCAAAAAAGATGACTTGACAAACAGGAAGAATTGGAGAGGCATAACCTTGTTAAGCATGGTAAATAAGGTAATCGCTCATATTATAAACAAAAGACTCTCGGAAATAATTTCCCCATCACTCAGAAATGAGCAAGCTGGCTTTCGCTCCGGAAAATCCTGTGTTGACCAAGTAAACTGTCTTGAGAAGGCGTTTGACACACTCAACCATAACGCTATATGGAACTCGCTGGCATGGAAAAAAAACTAACACGACTAATCAAAGCCATGTACAAGAATGCCACTTGCCGTGTGTTACATGAAAAACTACTGAGCAACAGAATCAAGGCGAACACTGGAGTTAGACAGGGCTGTGTCTTATCACCTCTACTCTTTAATTGCGTCTTCGATTCTGTGATGCAGAAGGCAACGAGCCGTCACAAGAGAGGTATTATATGGGGCTTAGAAGGACGGATGGAGGACCTAGATTTAGCCGATGATATATGTCTACTTAGCCACTCATTCTCAGAGATGCAGTCGAAAATTTCCACCATCTGTGACATCGCGAAATTGGTCGGCCTAAAGATAAATATACCCAAAACAAAGTCGCTCCGTATCAATAGTAATATAAATCGCCATTTCTCCGTATGCGATCAAGATATTGAAGATGTTAAGTCCTTCTGCTACCTAGGTAGCATAATTGATACAACTGGGGGCTCAGCAGCAGATATATCCAGTCGCATAAATAAGGCACGGTGTGGATTTGCCCAGTTAAACCCGGTTTGGAAATCCTCTAATATTTCGAAACAAACCAAAATAAAACTGTTTAACTCCAATATAAAATCCACTTTGTTATATGGAGGCGAGACCTGGAATATGGCACCACGTGACTTAAAATGCCTTCAGGTACTTCTTAACAAATGCCTACGCAAAATCTTACGCATTTACTGGCCTGTAACAATATCCAACAACCAGCTCTGGATGGAGGCAAACCAGCAGCCTATTACAACGGAAATAAATAAGCGGAAACGGAGTTGGATAGGTCACACCCTCCGTAAACCAAACGATGATATTGCCAAAAAAAATGCCTAGATTGGAACCCACAGGGAAGCAGACGAGTCGGGAGACCAGCGCATACCTGGAAGCGGCAACTGACAACAGAACTGTCGAGAGTGCGTATGAAATGGAACGAAGTCAAGCACCGATCCGAAGATCGAGACTATTTGAACAACCTTGTTATGGCCCTATGCACCCTCTGGGAGTGAAATATATATATATATATATATATATATATATATATATATATATATATATATATATATATATATATATATATATATATATATATATATACATATATATATATACATATATATATATATATATATATATATATATATATATATATATATACATATATATATATATATATATATATATATATATATATACATATATATACATATACATACATATATAAGTGTTTTCTTGTCGCTCCGTAATTGTTCTGACTTAAAGTGTTTGTATTTGCCTGATTGATCCGTGAATTGTCTGGAGGTGTCTGTCAACAGTGACTGCATGCTGTTATTATAAAGTTTTTCTTGTGTTGCCTGCCTGTTTGCTGTGAGGCTTGATTTTATTTTTCTTCGTTTGATACATATTGTTTTTATTAATTATTAAACAACAACATTTTGGTCAATACCAGTGGGTGCAAGCGGGTAAGCGTCATACTAATTCCCTTAAGAATTAATACAACATTGTAGATCACTTCGGAATTACAACCGTGTTGGTTTATGTACCTGCTAACGTTTGCTTATTACGCCACCTATTTGTGAGTTTAAGTATCATCTCAGCAAACATTTAAATTTTTTTACTTCAATAACAAGTTAATAATTATAACAATACCGAGTTATGGATTGCTTAAACATTAACTGCAATATTTCTACAAGCGAGCGCATGATTACATGCTGGTTATGCTTAGGTAATTACCACTTGAAATGTACCACACTTAAAGCACGTGACGCGGATGCCCTTGCGGATCATGCAAAATCACTCCAATGGACTTGTCCTCGTTGTAAAAAGATAAATATAGACTTTTATAAATTTTTTAAAAGTTACAAAAAAGAATTTGAAGATATTAATAGCAACTTTTTGGCACTACAAACGAAAATGTTAAAATTTGGTGAATTATTTACAAATTTTTCAAACTTGGATAATTTTGCCGAAAATCAAAATCTGTCATCTCCAAAAAATAAAAATAAAAAAAAGAATGATAAGTCTCGAGGACTACCTTTGAATTCTCGTTCATTAAGTCCAATAACTACTTGTGTTGCCGAAGTCAATGATGTCTCCTCAATGCCTTCACCGTCTGTGAGCGTGGTTCCACCACAAGAAATAAGCGGACAAACACTTACAACACCGTCAATTCAATTGAATAACAATATTGATAACAATGCTACTATTATTAACACATCTGCTTATAATCCATTACGAGCAATTCCACCCAGGAAAAATATATTTGTTTCTCGATTGGCAAGCGTTACTTCTATAGAAGATGTTGACTACTACATAAGATCTAATGTTAGCAATAATGCTGATATTTTGATACATAAATTTCAATTCTCTCAACCAAGATCTATTGCATCTTTTAAAATTACAGTTTCTGCAGACATATTCAATCAACTTTTGGATCCTAATTTCTGGCCTATAAATACTCTAGTTAGAGAATATAACTACAAAGCAAGACCGAGAGCTAGTAATATTGGTATTCTACCTGTAAGTGAAAGGAATATGCCAAAAAACTAAATATCGTTACATCGAACTCATTATCTTTACTCTACCAAAATGTTCGTGGCTTGATAACTAAATTGTCCAATTTGTACATAGAAAGTTTTGACTTTCACTACCAAATTATTGTACTTACTGAAACTTGGCTTAACAACACTTATCTTAACACCGAAATCCTTTGTAATAAATATAATATTTACCGTCAAGATCGTGGGACTTATGGTGGTGATGTTCTCATTGCTGTCTCCAGCTCCTTGCATTCTGAACAACTATTTAATCAATCGTGGCTTGATATTGATATATTCAACATGTCGAGGCTATAAGATCTGTTGCCAATATTTATAATAAAACTGATTCTTTTTTAATCATGGGTGACTTTAATATGCCTTCAATAGTTTGGAGTTATTTAGTTGATGACAAGTATTATGTTCAAACTAAGCTAAATGAGTGCTGGAAGGACTTTTTCAACATTTTATACGATATGAGTCTTTTTCAAATAAATGGTATAATCAATGATTATTCAAAAATTCTCGATCTAATTTTTGTAAATGATATTGATGATTGTTATGTTAAACGAACTACACCTATTACAGTTCCTGAAGATCGATATCATCCTGCTATTGAATTATTTGTATCCATGCCATCTGATTATGTTTTACAACCAATGGTTAATAATGAAAAATCATACTGTTTTAAACGCGCTAACTACTCTTTGTTAAATGAGCTTATTACAAATATAAACTGGTGTGATATTTTAATTCCTCCCGTTAATTCAAATAATTCTTTGGAAGACACGATTGGTGTTTTTTATCACAAATTGTTTTCTTTTATGGACCTGTCCATACCGAAGCTTATAATTATACATTCATCTGGACCTCCGTGGAGTAATAAACAATTATGTCGTGCTAAGAATAAAAAGAATAAATTTTACAACAAATTTAAACGAACTGGTTCTTCTATCGATTATTTTAGATATTCTGTGAGCCGTGCAGAATATGCAAAATTAAATAGCGTACTATACAAAAATTACATAACAATAACTAAAATTAATTTGAAAAGAAATCCTAAGTCGTTCTACAAATTTGTCAATTCAAAAAAGAAATCGTCTGGTTATCCTGCTATGATGACATATCAACAAAACCAATCATATGATGATGCGCTTATTAGTAGTATGTTTGCTAAGTTTTTCTCTACAACATATTCGATTAAAACATTTGATGATTCAATCGAGTACCCATTTTCATTACCTGAAAGTCAATCTATATTCCTACCAAACTTTGATATATACACAGTCAGAAATGAATTAAAAAAATTAAAATTTTCATATGATGCTGGTCCTGATAAAATTCCCAGTTGTATTTTATTAAACTGTGCTGAAGCCTTAGCTATTCCATTGACTCTGATGTTTAATTTATCAATTAAATATGGACATTTCCCCGATATTTGGAAAAACTCTTTCATTGTTCCGTTGTTCAAATCTGGCAACAAATCTGATATTGAAAATTATCATGGAATCGCAAAGTTAAGTGTTATACCTAAATTGTTTGAAAAGCTTATCACTGAATCTATATGCTACCAAGTTACAAGTATCATATCCCCGTGTCAACATGGCTTTCAAAAAAGATGTTCTACAATCACAAATCTTCTTCACCTTACTACCACAATAAATCGTGGCTTTTTACAAAGGATGCAAACAGATGTCATCTATACAGATTTTAGAAAAGCATTTGACAAAGTTAATCATTTACTTCTTATCAAGAAACTTCGGATAATGGGATTTACTGAGCCAAGCATTAAATGGATATATTCGTACTTAACAAATAGATCACAAACAGTTCGTTTCAAAAACACATTTTCTAAAAGCATAACCGTACCTTCAGGTGTTCCCCAGGGTAGCCATCTTGGGCCGCTACTATTTTCACTATTTATTAATGACTTGCCTACAGTAATAAAATTTTCATCTATTCTGATGTATGCTGATGACGTAAAGATTTTTTTAAGTTATAATAAATATTTAGACCATAAACTTCTTCAAATGGACATAGATTCACTTTATGAGTGGTGCAACATAAACTTAATGGAGCTTAATTTGAATAAATGTAAATTAATGAGATTTGTAAGATCTGATCAAATTACTGCAAACTATTTTATTGGTGCTCATCAATTGGATTTGGTCGACAGTTTTGTAGACTTAGGTATCTTACTAGACCCTAAGCTGAACTTCATCTCTCATATAACATTTACAATAAACAAGGCTAGAGCTACACTTGGCTATATTAAACGCTGGGCTAAAGAGTTTAACGACCCGTACATTGGGAAAGCATTGCACATGTCACTGGTACGTCCGATTCTCGAATATGGATCAATAATATGGGACCCTATTTACCAAATTCACTCTGATGCTATTGAATCGGTGCAAAAGCAATTCCTGTTATTTTGTCTTCGAGGATTATGTTTTAACCCAGTTAACTTGCCGTCTTACTCGTCTCGACTTGCCCTTATTAAGCTGCCTACTCTAAAAAGTCGTAGAACTATGCTGAACGTTTCATTTGTCCTCAATATTATTAAAGGTAACATTTGTTCTGGATTTTTGATAAATGAAATTTCGTTTAATGTCCCTCAACGTATATCCCGAAATTTCATTCCTCTAGTAGTAAAAGTACATAGAGCTAATTATGCTGATGCTGATCCCCTTAGAAGAATGTGTAGCACATTTAACCAGTTTTATAGATTTATAGACTTTTCATTAAATACTTATGTAATTAATATATATATATATATATATATATATATATATATATATATATATATATATATATATATATATATATATATATATATATATATATATATATATATATATATATATATATATATATATATATATATATGGTGGACGTTAGGTTAGCACATTATTTGTGTGCCATCATCTTAACCAAACAATTTCTTATGTATTTGTTTTTTCCAGCATGTTAATGCCTTAATGTGTCACGTGTTGCCCAAAATACACGTGACATTATTTTGCCTCAATATTATTCGTTGTAATATTTTTATTTTCTTTTTAAATGTAATACCATCAAAAAACTAAGTGGTCATCAATTTAGCACAAATTAAACAAATTTATTTCCACAAAGAAAAAAAACCGATTACTTGAAGAACGAGCTTTGTTTACTTGTGTTGATTGTATGTACATCACTAGGGCGACAAATTTCATGCACTATAAAATTAAAAATATGCGCATATAATATGCACCATAGAAGTCAAAATATGCAACAAAATAATGAAAATATGCGGAAATAAATAAAAATATGCAACAAAAAAACAATTAATTTTAACCAGATTTATTAAAACATAACAAAATAGCATAACAGAACAAAAAATAAAATTCAGTTCGTTGAAATTGTGTCTACAAAATAAAATAAAAAAATTCAAATATAAAAATAAAATCAGTCCATAGAATCTGTACATTTAAAAGGGTAGTATTAACATAAATTTTTGTTTGTATAAATAAATACATTTTTTCTTTAATTTCCAAATGTAAAGTGTCTGTTCGGGCGCAGAAAGTTTTTGCACATCGACGGAAGTTATTGGAGCATACTCATTTGGGGAGTAATTTTCTAAAGAAATAGGTACATCTAAATTTAGTTTGAACGTTTTGGCAATTTTGTTAATTTGGTCGAATCCTTTATATTTCTGTAGTAGATTTTGAAAATTTTGTTTTACCATTTCTGCAATATCACCTTCCACATCAAAAATTTTGGTAACAGCATCGTCATTCAAATTAATCTACTCATTCAAAGATCCGAATCCCTCTAATTTTATTATGGATTCGCAAAGGAAACTGTAGTTTGAAGATTAATTAAGTGGAAACTTTAGACGGCTATGGCAAGATGTATGTAGACTACATACATCTTGGGCTATGGCGCTTGATTTTTACACCGGGGGCTGTAAAAATGCGATTTCGTTGTGTTTAACAAGGGGGCTATATAAATTTTCACCGGCACTGACACATTAGCTGGTATAATGAATAACATTTAAATATGTACATATGTATGTATGTATGTATGTACATAGTCTGCACGTTGTATCCTGTATCAAATGACGGTTATTTCAGAGATGATATCAGTGCAAGTTTGAGAGAATGGAGGATTTTTTTAATATTGTTATAGGTGTGAAAAACTTGGAAAATATGCAAATAAATATGCACTTATTACAAAAATATGCACAGAACTTAGTTTTTTGTTAAAATATGCAAAATATGCAAAAACAAATTGATGCCATTTTACAGGAAATCTTATGAAACGCAAAGAAAATTGTTCAGAATAGGTTTTAAAGTGTCGACAATAAATATGCATTTGCATTGAAATTGTCGCCCTATACATCACTATATAGTTTTGTATATTTACATTATATTTTATTTTTATATTTTTCACAAAATATTTTAACATTGCTTTAAAGTAGGTGAGTAGCTGCTTTAAATTATTTGATATTAACATTTGTTTGTTAAGCTAACAATCGTTTTTGAATGAAACTTTAAGGAATTTTGCTTAACATTGGTTTACCAAACTGTTTTAAGTTTTTATGCATATGGCTGTTAGTATTTGGTAGGAAATCCTTTCTTTTTAATTACAGCTGCACATCTTCTGGGCATACTGTTAACAAGAGCCATGCAACGATCCTTTGGTATTGAGTACCACGCCTTTTGGATTTCCGTCCACAAATCGCTCAAATTCTTGGGTTTGACAACAGTAATGTGTTTCTCTACATCATTCCATAGGTTTTCTATAGGATTAGGATCCGGTAATTGAGCTGGCCAATCTAATACGTCGATATTATTATAATCAAAGCAAGACTTCACTATGCGTGAAGTGTGTTTTTGGTCATTATCGTCTAAGTGTTTGTTTTCCTCTGCATATGGGATCATTGTATTTACAAGTATATATTTGTAAGTGTGCTAATCCATTCGTGTATCAATTTTGTGGATGGGACCAACGCCGTACCCAGAAAATGCGGCCCACACCATCACATCTTTGATGTATACTTCGGATTGTGTTGCATGTTTGGAGGACGCCATACATATCGCTTTCCGTCTGATCTAAACCGACAACATTTTGATTCGTCACTACTGTAAATGAGTACGAGCAAATATAATTCGAGACTTCAAGTTTTTCTTTGATACAAGTGGCTTATGTTGCACAATACATCCGCGAAAATTTCTTTCATTTAATCTTCTTCTAATTGTTCGTGAGGAAATGTCAAAGCCAAAATTTGTCGTAAACTCTTTTTGAATCTCAGTTGAGGTTTTAAATGGGTCTAAAACTGAAGTTCTATAAATATAGGAGTCTTCTTTACGACTTGTTTTTCTAGGTCTAGTATTCTGAGCAACATTTTTGTACGTTGCATAGGTTTGAATATGACTTAACGCGTTGTACACCATCTTCTTGGAGCAGTTCATAATATATGCAATACTACCAACTGTTCTTCCTTTTGAGCTCATTTCATGAATAGGCTCACGCTGCGCCTCTGTGCACCATTAACTTTTAGCCATATCTGATAATTTTTTGTCGTCTTAATTTAAACTTTCAAAATAAATGTAATGGTTTGAGACTACGAATAGAATAAAACTAAGCTAGACAGCCGTGTTGTGTCTTGTTCAATTCAAGTCTGATTTTATTTACAAATTTTGCATTCTTATATACTACTTGTGAAAATCATTCTAGTCATCTAGAATGACTAACACGTGTTTGTTTGCAACATATGCTTAAAAGAAAGTGTATTACAAATAGATATTAGGTTACTATAAATAAATATAAGGTTACAATAAATGATTTACAATGCATATAAGTATTTGGGTTATAAGTGTCGTACAACATGAAAGCGGACAATGGTCTTTGACACACTTCAAAGTGTAACCCGATCGTATATCCACTCTACACAGCTGAAGGTGGTGAATATACACTGTCATGTTGTATGGCGCTGTGGGTACACTACACCCTTACCCTTAAGAAAAATTTTATGGAAGCAATAAAATTTTTGTATATTATAATCGTCTTAATTTATTACGATAGTCTTAATTATATGTTTTAACAATTACAAATATAGATTTTCTTATGCTATTATACTATTATATTTTTTTAAATTATTGTTATGGAATTCTTTTTTTATTCCATTGTATTCTATTGTACTATTTACACCGTTTCTACTTATTATTTTGTATGGTCCTTTGTATGGACTTTGATGCTTTTTCCTATTTTCTACTTTTATTAATACTAAATCTCCTACATTAAAATTAACTTTATTGTTGTTATAGTTAGCTAGAACTCTTTTCTCTTTTGTTTTTATAATTAGTTCCTTTGCTTTATTTAATGCAAATTGTAATCTGACTCGTAGCTCTTGTACGTAGTCTTCTAAGTTATAGGTTTTTATTTGACTGTTTATAATATCAGATGGTAGGCATGGTAATTTCCCGTAAACCAATTCAAAAGGTGTGTAACCTGTATCAATATGTGGTGCCGATTATAGGCAAACGTAAAATATGGAATCCATTTGTCCCATTCATAATCATTCGCTGTAGTTAACAAAAATTCATTAAGAACCCTGTGGTTTCTTTCTATTGACCCTAAAGTTTCGTGGTGGTATGGTGTTGAAAATATTTGTTTGATTTGTAGTAATGAACATATGTTTTTATAAGTTCGTTAGTAAATTCTGTCCCTTTGTCGGATTTAAGTACTTAAAATTGACCATATTTCAAAATGAACTGTTCGACTAATGTTTTTGCTGTAGTAATTGCATCTTTTGTTGGCATTGGGTGTGCAACAATGAATTTAGTTAATTCACATTGCATTGTTAATATGTATCGGTAGTCATTTGAAATATGAAGAGGACCAACAGTGTCGATTGAAATAACTTTAAAACTATTATTTGGTGTGTCTGTTAGTGTAAGTGGTTCTTTTGTGTTTTTTGTTTGTTTATTTTTACTACAAGTGTCACAGTATGATACAAATTTCTTCGCCCTTTTTTTCATGTTTTTCCAGACGTATCGCTGTTTGATAATTGTCTTTCTGATTCCTAAGTGACCTGCGTGTGTGGTATTGTGGAATTCGTCAATTAATTTATATTTTAAAATTTCAGCTGTTATTTTTTTTTTGGGCGTTGTATATTAATATTTTCAGTTGAGGACTTTTGTTATCAATTTTTATCTTTGCATATCCTTCTTTTAATTCTTCTTTTGTATATACTTCAAATATTTTATCATTCTTCGCTAGCGCTAATTCTTTAATATTTTCTTTATTCATTTTAGATATCAGTTTCCTCAGAATCGAATCTAGTTTCGCTGAGTTATCGCTGAATCTTGCATGCATATTATTTTCTTGTATATTTTTGGCATGTAACTTCTTCATAATCGAATCTTGTTTCGATAAATTATCATTACATCCGTTATTCATATTACTCTTATGTTGGGTACGTAGTTTCTTCATAGTCGAAACTGGTTTCGATCAATTATCACTAGGTCCTATGTGCACAATATTATCTTCAATAATTATATCGATATCTTCTATATTCTCGAGTTTATTAAATTTCAATTTCTTCATATTTTTGACGTCATTGATGGATGTACATTCCCATATGTGAAGTTGATCAGACTTCTGAGAGATGCATGTTTCCACATTATCTTCTTCTACACGTGTTTTATTATGTTTATTATTCTTTCCATTATTTATTATATTATTTGCCTCATTTAAATTTTTATTTATCTCATTTAGATTATTATTTGCCTCATCTAGTTTATTTTTCATTGCCCTCGTTGTTGCTAATATCTTCTTTTCATTATCATTTATTTCTTTCGATATCATCTGTTTTAGTACTTCTGAATTAATACCTATTCTAGAAAGAGCGTCTGCATTAGTGTTCATTTTTCCTTTTTTATATATGATGGATTTAATTCATGTTGAAGCTTCACATGATCTCTCCTCCGATCACTCTCCCACGATCGTTACAATTTGTAGCCCACTAAGAAGTGACTTACCTCACCCATATGTGAAGATGATAAATCGTGTTAACTGGCTGGGGTTCAAAAAATATCTCAGTAGTCATTGTACGGAAAACATCAGGCTTAGAACTCCCGATGATATTGAACTTAACATTGCCAATCTTACCGAGAATATTAAACAGGCTGCTAAACATGCTACTACCTCCCATCCGCAGGATGGGTTGAATAGAATTTATTCTGCGGATATTGAATGGGAATGGCAACAGCACAGATCGCCCCAACATAAAATCAGACTTAGAGAATGCACTAAACGACTCCAAGAGTTGCTTGCATCTGAAAAATCTGCTTCTCTTAAAAACTATCTGGAAGGTCTCGATGTCACAGCAGCATCTAACTACTCCTGGTGGCGCGCTGCTAGAAGACTTAAAACACACGTTGAGTCCAAACCACCTCTGCGCACTTCTACCGGAGGTTGGGCAAGAACCAATGCTGAAAAAGGCACCATATTTGCTGGGCATTTAAAATACGTATTTACCCCAAACACATGTACTGGTGCTGTTGATTTGCCGAGTGTAGTTGCTCTACCCCCTCGACCCATAAAGTTTAAGATCCGTGATGTACAAAAACTTACTGCTGAAACCAGCCCGAAGAAGGCCCCGGGTATTGATGGAATTAGTAACAAGATGCTGATGAAGTTGCCTCGTATTGCTATTAGAATCCTGTTATTTATTTTCAATGGCATTTTACGACTGGAGTATTATCCACACTGCTGGAAACTTGCCATGGTCAAAATGATTCCAAAGGCGGGCAAAGATCTTACCAAGGCTGAGTCATATAGGCCAATAAGTTTGCTGTCAACAATTTCAAAACTCTTCGAAAAACTGCTCATGACAAAATTGTCCCCAATTCTAACTGATAACGGATGCATACCAGATCATCAATTTGGTTTCAGAAGCAAGCATAGCACCATTGAACAAACTCATAGATTGGTTCATTTCATAAGAAGAACATTTGAAGAAAAGAAGTATTGTCCTTCCCTCTTTATTGATGTTTCTCAGGCATTTCATAAAGTGTGGCATGAAGGCCTAATTTTAAAACTGAAGACATATTACCAATAAACATTGTAAATCTTTTGGAAAGTTACATTCTTGCACGGAAGTTCACTGTTGTGGAAGGAGTCTTCATGAGTGTGCCCGAAACTATTTCATCCGGTGTACCACAGGGGAGTATACTGGGGCCAGTTTTGTATTTGATTTATACCTGTGATATGCCTTTGAACAGCAATATCCTCACTTCTACATTTGCTGATGATACAGCCTGCTTTAGTATGCATGAAAACCCTTACGAGGCATCCCGTTATCTTCAGGAACATATTAAGCTGTTGGAACTTTGGTTGAACTTATGGAGAATAAAAGTAAATAAACAAAAGTGTGTTCATGTCACATTTACCCTACGAAGAGACACTTGTTCCCCCATTCGAATCAACAATCAAGTTGTTCCTCAACATTCACAGGTGAAATACCTTGGTATACACCTTGACCGACGGCTTACATGGAAACACCACATTGACTCTAAGCTGACACAAATGGAGCTTAAATTAACCCAAATACATTGGCTCATTGGTAGAAATTCTACCCTCAGTCTAGATTTTAAACTTTTAATATGGGGCACTGCTTCAGCTTCCAATGTAGAGAGAATACAACGAATGCAAAACAAAATTTTAAGGTTAATAACATCGGCTCCTTGGTACATGAAAAATTCAATCTTACATCGTGATTTAAATATGCCACTTGTGACAGCTGAAATTGCAAAATATGCAGGCAAATATTTAACAAAACTCGAGCCCCATCCTAATCCCCTTGCTCGTAACATTTTCAACTTTCCTGAACACATCCGCTTAAAAAAGAGGGATACTACGGCCTTAATACGCAACACCCTAGATGAAACTTTTTGAAAATATTATTGTGCTTAACACGACATTTATGTATTTTTAATTATTATCACTAAGTTTATGTCCGACAATGGTTGGTCCTAATTATTATATCTATATTTAAGATTTGAATACTTATTGTTAGTTCAGTTCTGAAGATACAATAAATAAAAATTAGTGGAAAAAAAATATATGATGGAGAAATCGTAATCGCTTAAATCTAATCTAATTCTAGTCATTTTTGACGAAGGGTTTTTGTGTGTAAATAGTGAAATTAAAGGTCTGTGGTCAGTTACCACTATTAATTTCCTACCGTAAAGGTATGGTCTAAAGTAATTTATGCTCCAATGAATTGCGAGGAGTTCTTTTTCTATAACTGGCTTGTTTTTGCAGTGATTTGCTTGCGTATGAAATAGGTAAATCTTGGCCTATTTCGCCTTGTGATAAAACTGCTCCTAATGCGTAATTAGATGCATCTGTTGTTAAAATAAAAGGTTTATCAAAATTTGGATATTCCAATACTGGTGGATTAATTAACTTTTCTTTCAATTCTTCAAAGGCATGTTGGAATTTTTCTGTCCATATAAATTTCATTTTTTCTTTACTAAAACGTTTAGGTCTTTGGCTATATCAGCAAAGTTGGGTATAAATTTTCTGTAGTAATTGCAAAATGCAACGAATCTCCTTCTTCATCTGCGTTTTTTGGTGTTGGATAATTTTTTATCACCTTATATTTGGAGGGGTCTGTCTTTACGCCATCTCTAGTAATCAAATGTCTTAAGTAAATATCTTCTGGTTGTAGGAAACAACATTTCTTCGGATTTAATTTTAAATTATATTTTTCTAATCTGTCCAGTACTTTGATTAAGTTTTGATTGTGATGATTCAGGCTACATCCGTATACAATTATGTAGTCTACGTAGAGAAATGCTTCTGATTCTAGCCCTGAAAGTGCTATTGTTAGCATTCTCTGAAAACTATTTGAAGAAATTTTTAAACCGAATGGTAATCGTTTGAACTGAAAATGTCCGCTTGGTGTTGAAAATGCTCTTAGTGGTCTAGATTCTTTGTCTAGTTCAATTTGATGGAAAGAACTCGTCATGTCAAGTGCTGAGAACCATTTGGCTCTAGTTTGTCAAAAATGTCTTCTAATCTTGTTAAGGGAAATTTATCGCTTACTATTTAATCATTTAATTTGCGGAAGTCTATTACAAATCTCCATTTCTTTTTATCTTCAGTTCCTTTCTTTGGAGCATTGTATGGACTGACTGATGATTCTATTATGTCATCGTTAAGCATTTTCTGTACTTGTTCGTTAATTATATCTGTATGTGTATGTAGTAGTCTGTAATTTTTAATATAAACCGGATTGTTGTCTGAGGTTGCGATTTTCTGATTGTAAAAATTGTTGGCTGTTAATTTTTCGTTTTCTAAGTGAAAAATGTTTTGATAATTTTTAAATATTTTTATTAACTCTGCTTTCGCATATTCGTCATTGGTGTTTAGTTCCAATTCATTTAGTACTTGTTTAAAGCGTTCGTCAGTGTTTATTTTATTTTTATTTTCATTGTAATTTAAAACTTCGTAGTATGAAAGTGGATCAGTATGCAGTTTAATGCCTTCTAATGTCACTGCCTCGTTTGTTGTGTTTAGTAATTTAACGTGGGTTATGCCATTCTTTGGTGCTATTGAGGTACTCGAAAAAATTCCTTCTTTTAATTCATTATTAAGTATGACGCTATCTTCGGTAAGGTTTAGTTTTATGGGTTGAATGATCTCTGTTCTTGGTGGTATGGTTATTTTTAGGGTGTCGAATGCTTTTGACTGCATTGGTAGTATAATTGTGTTGTTGTTAATGAAAAGTGAGATTGTAAATGTTTCATAATCAATTTTGCAAAGACATTTCTTGAAGAAGTCTCTCCCTAGTATTCCATCCGTTTCTATAGGAAAATTTTCTTGTACTAACTGGAATTTGTGGATGAGTGTTTCTTCTGATGCATTTAATTTTAATTCTAGTGTTCCTATTGACTCAATTTCTTCTGTAGTGATGCCTGTTAATTTGCATTTTTCTTCTGGTTTGTATTGTTCACCTGAGAATTCTTTACGCATACGACAGAGTGATATATCGGCGCCGGTGTTGATTAGAAAAGTTAATTTGTTGTTTTTGTACTTTACATTGATGTAATTTGAATTATTGTTGGATATTTTGTGGATCTTTAATTTTGGCTCTCCGGGATATCTAGGTATCCCTGGCCTACTCCGTTGTTGTATCATATGTATGTTCCTATTGTTTCTATGTGTGTTTGGATATCTTTCTCTAGAATTTGTATTGGGTAGGTTATTCCTATTGCTGTAACCATTATTAAACCCTCTTGGTCCATTGTTGTTGATATTTCTATTCCTATTATAGTTATTATTTCTATTAAAATTAAAATTACTACCATTATTTCTGTTGTTATTAGTTCGGTTGGAGTTAGTGTTGTTATTGCTGTTTCTGTTATTGTTATTATTGTAGGTGTAACATGTGTACATGTTGACAGGCATAACTAAAAAGAAATGTCAAAAAAATAGGTAAAAAGAAATGTCAAAAATATACATGCTTGACAAGCATAATTAAAAAGAAATGTCAAAGAAACTGTAACGAGATCCCTTCTTTTTCTTTCCGGTCGTAAGCTGATAAAGTGTCCATGTGGTGTAATAAAATAAAAAACTTATATTCTAAGTAAATATTGTATTTTATTAAATTAAAAATAAAATTATAAAATAAAACAACCAAAGACTACAAGTGAATTGTTACATGGTGTCAGAAGTGGGATTCTAAGGAAAATAAACAGGATCGGAAAAGTAATACAAAATGGGTGACGAAGGCCAAAATCGAACACCGCGTTCTTTGGATTGTTCCAATATGGCTGTGGAGTGGCCAAAATGGAAACAGAATTTTATGGTGTGGATGATTGCAACTGGAAAGATGGAGAAACCGGAAAAGAATAAAATCGCAACCTTTATATGGCTTATTGGTGAACAAGGTGCAGTGATTTATAATACTTTTTTTCCAAATGATGGCACACAAAACTCAATGTTGGGCGAAGTTCGCTCTGGTGAAAATGCAGTTGTCCAAAGGACATTGGAAGATGTTATAAAAAAATTTGATGATTACTGTCTTCCCCAAAAGAACGTGGCTATGGAGTCATTCAAATTCAATATGATTCAGCAGAAAGAGAAACAATCAATTAATGAATTTGAGACAGAGCTGCGTAAACAATTACCATTTTGTGATTTCAAGTGTAATTGTGGATCTTTGTATGAAGAGCGAATGCTTCGAGATCGTATTATTATTGGTGTATACGACAAAAAGTTGCAGATGAAGCTCCTAGATGGTAGAGATGATACTTTGGCAAGGGTGCTCGAGACATGTAAAATTTATGAAGCCGCCAGTCTTAATAAAAGCATTTTGGAAGCAAAAGCACCAATTATAGCAAGTATAGAAGGAAACATAAACGCTCAGTCTGTAGCTGCAGTTGAGTCAACTAAACGTTTTTGTTTTAATTGTGGAAACGCGTGGTCTCCAAAACATATAAGTGAATGCAAGGCGAAAGATATTGCTTGTCGAATTTGTTCAAAGGTTGGTCATTATGCCAGGATGTCCCGTCAAAGGGGAAAACAACAACAAAGAAATCCAAGAAGAGATGAGAGCAACAACAGCAACAAAAACAGTAGCTACAACAACGGTGGACACTTTAGCAGCAAGACGGGAATTGGGAGTATTGCTTGGAGCGAAATTCAAGGTATGTCTGTTGACAATGTGAAGACAAAAGGACAGGTTTTAAGTGATAAACATTATTTTAGAATAAATTCGGTAGAAGCAAGTCGGACAAAGTGGACCAAGAAATTTCTGATTGCAGGAAAAATAGTGAATTTCAAACTAGATACTTTAGCGGACGTAAATTGCATTCCTTTTTTTGTAGTTGATAAACTAGAAATAAAAATTGAAAACAAAAATATTAGTTTCCCTGTTTATGATTATAGTAACAATAGAGTCAAGATTTTTGGTACTGTGAGATTATGTTGTAGTGATTTGGAATCGGATAAAAAGAGGCAAATATTATTTCTGGTTGTGGACGGTAAATTCGAGCCTATACTTGGATTGGACAGTTGTATTGAATTGGGATTGGTTAAGCGGATAGATGTTGATAGGATTAGCTTGCCGGAGGTGTCGGAAGTTTTCATAGGAAACTTTAATGATGTTTTTCAAGGATACGGTAGATTTCCGGGGGAATATAGGATTTATTTACATGAGAACTCGAAATCTAAGTTGCACTATAAGAAGCGAATTCCACATGCATTAATGGACAGATTGAAAATGGAACTTGATAGAATGGTAAGGGTTGGAATAATTTCCATAGTTGATTAGCCTACTGATTGGGTTAATAATCTTCAGATAGTGGAAAAGTCTGATGGCAATTTGCGCATTTGCTTGGATCCAAGACCACTAAATGAGTGCATTAGGCGGGAGCATTTTCTTATTCCTACCATTGAAGATCTAACGTCTGGTTTGGCAGACGCAAGGGTTTTTACGGTTCTTGATCTTACTAGTGGGTTTTGGCATATGTCCTTAGATAGAGCATCGGCGGATCTGACAACATTTATGACCCCATTTGGTCGGTACAGATTTGATAGGTTGCCTTTTGGCTTGAGCTGTGCACCTGAAATGTTTCAGAGAACTATGGTCAGGATTTTTGGAGACATTCCTGGTATTTACATTTATTTTGACGATATTTTGATCGCAGCAAGGGATCAGAAAGAGCATGATAATGTACTTGGGATGATAATACAACGGGCAGGGGAAAATAATGTGAAATTTAATCCGAGAAAGATGCAATATCCGAAGGACACTGTCGAATTTATGGGAAACACTATATCGTATAATAAAATTAGGTTAGGAAGGAAATATTGTGAGGCTATATTGGGCATGGGAAGACCAGGTAAAAAGGCGGATGTTTTACGTTTTCTGGGCATGATAAAGTATCTGGCAAGATTCATACCAAACCTATCAAGGATGACGGCAGCGTTACGTAATTTGACGAGACTTGATGTTGAGTTCTCATGGAATGAGGAACATGAAGAAAAGGAATTTAGGGATTTGTTGGACATTATATCAAAGCAACCTGTTTTGGCTGCTTATAATCCTAAATTGCCTGTAAGAATTCAGACAGATGCATCCAAGGATGGACTGGGATGTCTTTTATTCCAAGAAGGGCACCCTGTTGCCTTTGCTTCAAGAACATTATCAAAGAATGAACAGAAGTGGGCACAAACAAAGAAAGAACTATTGGCTATTGTTTTTTCATGCCAGCGTTTTCACTATTTTGTTTATGGTCGAGAGTTTACAGTCGAGAGTGATCACAAACCCCTAGAGACATTGGTCAAACGTGATATTGATGATGTCACTATGCGTCTTCAGCGTATGTTTATGATGCTATTGAAGTATCCAGGAATGAGTATAGTTTACAGACCGGGGAAGGAATTATTGATTGCTGACTGTTTGTCTCGTGCACAATTATCGGAGGTACAGGAAATACAGGGCTTATCAGGTGTTATTCATAGAATAACAGAATCAGTTTGCTTATCGGATGAAAATTTCGTTTATTATCGGAATTGCTTGAATGAGGATGAAGGGTATAGGCGCATTTGTTCATATGTTGAGAACGGGTGGCCAATCTATCATCATCTGAATGCTTTAGGTCAACATTTTTACAAGCTTAAATCTAGGCTTCATGTGGAGAATGGATTATTGTTGCTTGATTGCAGACTGGTGATACCAGACAGGCTGCAAGGAAAAATTACTAAGTGGTTGCATAGTCCACATCTTGGTATTGAGAAAACGCTGGCTCGTGCAAGGGGGCTATATTATTGGCCAGGGATGGGTCATCAAATAAAGGCAGAGGTAAATTACCGATTTCAAGTTCATTGTTAACCAGAAATAATATTAAGGAAGGCTTGGTTCAAGGAAAGATAGCAAGAAAGAGAGAAAGACAGAGGTATTATTATGACAGGGGTGCAAAATCGTTGCCAGAGATTTGTATAGGGGATTCGGTTATTTAAAAAGGACAATAAGGAGTGGCAATATGGTATAGTGGTAGAGAGAGTCGGTGATCGATCATACATACTTAAGGATAGTTGTGATAGGTACTTTAGACGTAATAGAAAATTTATTGCGAATACTTCAATTCTGGTGATTTTGTTTCGGAAGAGGGTATCGCGGATAATAGTGGGCCAATGTCTCCTTCCTCTGGGCGCATGAAGATTGGGAATGGGGATAGTAAGAATATGGGCATCACTTTAGAAAAGGGCGGGGAAATAGAACATGAATCAGGGGACTTACTAGGACGATCGGAAGTGAGGGATGACATTGGGTCTGATTGTCAGACTGAAGTAGGGGAACCAGTAGAGGACGTTAGAACGGAAAACAGAACTGAAGTTCGGACAAGAAGCGGTCGGGTAATTCGACCACCAAAGAGATACCTTGAATAAAAATAAAACTTATAAAAAAAGGCGTGTAACATGTATACATGTTGACAGGCATAACTAAAAAAAAATGTCAAAAATAATAGGTAAAAAGAAATGTCAAAAATATACATGCTTGACAAGCATAATTAAAAAGAAATGTCAAAGAAACTGTAACGAGATCCCTTCTTTTTCCTTCCGGTCGTAAGCTGATAAAGTGTCCATGTGGTGTAATAAAATAAAAAACTTATATTCTAAGTAAATATTGTATTTTATTAAATTAAAAATAAAATTATAAAATAAAACAACCAAAGACTACTAGTGAATTGTTACAGTAGGTTCTGTTGTTTCTGTTGTAGTTTTGATAGTTATTTGGTCGGTATTGTGGTTGTTCTCACCTCATGTGTAAAACAGAGTTATGAATGACTTTGTTCTCGTTTTCTAGTTCTAAAGCTAGCTCGGATGCTTCGTTTAAATTCATTGGTCGAGCTGCGTAAATGGTCGATTTAAAGTTCTCATTTAAGCCTTTTTTTAATGAATCTAACGCTAATTTATTGTTTAGTTTGATTATTACATTCTTCTCAGCCTGCGTAGCATCACTTCCTAGTTCCTCTATACCTAATTTATTGAGGTTATCTAGTATTGTCAAAATTTTTTCTTTATAAGAACTTATGGACATTTTTCCTTGAAACAAGTTGTTTAGTCTATTCTGTAGTTCTGGAATTGTTTTTGTACTTCGATATATGTTCTCCAATAGTGTCTTCAAATTTTCAAAGTTTTCTGGTTTGTTGTAGCTACCTATTGCTGTTCTTACTGTTGATGTTAGTTTAGCGTGGTAGATGTATTGTAAGAAGTCTACTTTAGCTATATCTGACAATGTTTTGTTTATTAGTTCTGCTGTAATAATGAAACTTTCTAACTCACTGTAGTTTCCTGTGAATAGTGGTAGTGCTTTCGCAACAGTATCTAGAAATGCTGCCATTTTTGTCTCAATCTCCTTCCTACTTTCTAGTAAATATTCTTTGATTTTCATGTAAATATTATTAAATTCTATAGTAAGTGCTGTTTTATTTTCTTCATTCTTTTCTTCGAATTCATTTCCTAAGAAGTTATTTTTTAATTCTTCTATGATTTTTAGTTTTTCTTGTATAGTCTTCTCAGTGTATTTTCTACCTGGACTTTTTCTTAAATTTTTCTTAATTAGTTCTTTTAATTTTTGGATGTTCTCATCCATTTGACATTTTGATTATTTGGTATTATTAATTATAAAATTTATATTAGGTTTTATATATATATATTTTTTTATTTGTACTTATTCTTTATATCTCTTAAGATTAGTTTTACAAATTTCAATATCTTTACCAACTCATACTATGGCTTATTTAAAGAATGGAATGAAATCTTTTAATTTACCTGCATTTTTAATTTGTGTTTCAACGAATTTGTTTATTTTTTCTATTCCTTCTTCTATGGCATTTATTATGCTTATCTTTAACCAAAGGATTAGAAAATATATAATAATAGTTAATATTAATAATAGAAATATGAATTTTTTCATGTTTTGTGTCTATATATTGTTTTTGTTGTTTTTCTTATTCTTTTTTTTATATCTTTGAGTTCAGTTTTAATGTGTTTTATTTGTTCACTCAAGTTTTCTCGGTTGTCTTCATCGTATTGAATGATGTCAAGCAGTATTCTAAGTTCTTTCTTCTTTCTGCTTAATGTTCCTGCACGCGTCTTATGTATATTTGACAGTGGGAAGATCGGTATTTGCGGTTCTGGTTCTGGCTTCTTTCTCTTCTTTATTTTCAACGGCTTGGGTCCAGCTTCTAATATTCAAGGCTTCTCTTCCGTGCGTCCTTCCTCCAGTAACTGAGCCCAGCGTGCTTCAGCTTCCTTTAGCTCTTCTAGTATGTCCTCCCAGGACTTACTCATAGGGTAATGTAGTGATTTGTTTGTGTATCTGTATGTTAGATTGATCCTGATATCCCCAGTTAAGCATAAGCTAAGCATAAGCTTAAACTTATACCTATGTAACTAGATTATAGCAGTTAAGCTATTGTATCTAAATCACAGTAGGCAGGATCTAGTGTTTTGGCAGGATCGCCATGTAATGGTTGGAGACTACGAATAGAATTAAA
>OY812998.1:82271432-82301432 GCA_963681545.1 Germaria angustata
AGAAAACTCTAAGGCCGATAGAGAAATGCTGTTGCAGAAAATGGAAAAAAGCTCTAAGGCCTTTAATGAAATGCTGAAAGCAACAAATAGAAGGCTGGATGATATCTATGAGGACGCGAATATGAGGATGAACGTCACTAAAGATAAGTGGATTTACAAGGAGAGAGAAGTTCGCAGCGTGAATAGGAAATCCGATGGGTCAGAAAAAGATGTTCATGAGAAGCTTCAGATTCTGGAGAATGGTGTAGATCAGAAGCTACAATCGCAGGAGGAGAAATGCACTGAGACGATCTTGGCATTAAAAGGCACTGCTGAACAAGTCCTGGAAACTGTGGATGAGGACATTATGGCGGCTATGCAACGTAAGTCTGGTGGAGAGCATAACGGGCAGATCCACAGAATGGAGCTAAAGCCGCAAAAGGCAAGGAAGACCATGAGGATGTCGCCAAAGAAGTTGAAGCCAAAGGCGACAGTACAGCGAATGGTGGTGGCAAGAATAGCGGCTCTGCAAGGCAAGTATGGTGGAGAGCATAAGGGGCAGATCCACAGTAGCTGTTAAGTACTGAAAATTGAAGTGTTGAGCGTTTAATTTCATTGCAATAAAAGAACCCACGGAAAACGTTTTTAAAAAGTGTAAAAACGTAACAATATATATATATATATATATATATATATATATATATATATATATATATATATATATATATATATATATTTATTTATTTATTGATTTTTGGTAAACGTATTCGCTTGATTTTTGTTTTGTTTGTGTTGAAAATATTACTTTGCATTTAAATACTTTTGCTAGTAATAACAAACCTAATATAAGTAGGCTTTTGAATTTGTATGTAACATAGTATGCTTTGATTTTTATATTATAAGTTTATGCTGTGAAAAACTATTTTTTGTCATTCATCAATAAATCTTTAAATCGTTTAGAAGTTTTACGGGTTTGTTCATTTCAATATATTCTACATTGGTTATGGGCCCAGGACATTGAGTTAAAGGAAATATATGTTTGATGTATCAAGGAACTTACTAAAAACAATATTCAAATATGGCATCGGTATTTTTACAAATTGAGAAGCTGGATGAAAGGAACTACGAGTCTTGGCACGTGCAAATGAAGAGCGTCTTAATTCATGGTGGATTGTGGAAGTACGCTAATGGTGAATGTGTTTGTGATTCTGGTAATGCCGCAAAGAAAGCAGAATGGGAAACAAGTGACGAAAAAGCTCTTGCGTCTATTGTTTTAAGTATTAAAGCAAGTCAGTTGAATTACATTAAGAAATGTACAAAGTCTGCTGATGCTTGGAACAAATTAGAGGAAGTGCACAAACCCAAAGGTCCAATACAGAAAGTTATGCTGTACAAAAGATTGATGAATCTGAAGATGGATCACAATGAAGAAATGCACCAGTATTTGAATAAATTCGAGGAAGTCATAGAAAAGCTTTCTGGTGTTAATATACAACTTCAAGATGAATTGGTTGTTATAATTTTATTATCAAGTTTACCAAAATTGTATGAGGCTTTCATAATTGCTATGGAAACTCGTGATGATTTGCCATCATATAATGTTTTGAAATTGAAGTTACTTGAAGAAGGCGAGCGTCGAAAGAACATGAATCAAGAATCCGAAGAAAGTAGTTTGCAGCAAGCATATGGTGTGCGTTCAAATAAAAATGCAAGAAGCCGGATTGAGAAAATGTCAAAAGAAAACAAAATGGCTGCAGGTAAATGTTTTACATGTGGTCGTAAAGGTCATTATGCACGTGATTGTCGCGTGAAGAAATCAACTAATGAGAAAACATGTGCAATGATTGCAGCAGGAAAAGGTTTTGACAAAAATGTTTGGTATATTGATAGCGGTGCCACATCCCACATGTGCAATAACAGTAAGTTATTTGAAGTACTTGAAGAATGCAATGAAAAAATTTTTCTTGCCGCTGATAAGTTTACAACTGCAATTGGCAAAGGAAGAGTTATACTTAATGCAGATTGTAAGGTTATACTTAACAACGTTTTATATTGTCCTGAATTGCAAGGTAATTTTATTTCTATAAGCAAAGCAGTTGGCAATGGGTATTCAGCATTATTTAATTCTAATGGTGTACAAATAAAAGATAATTATGGTTATATTTGCATCAGAGCTCAAAAAGAAGACAATTTGTTTGTCATGTTGCAAGAAACCAAACAAAGAGCGTATGCTGCAAGTGATCATGATATGCTTTGGCATTGTCGTTATGGTCACTTAAACTTCAGTGATTTGGATGAAATCAGTAAGAAAGGTCTGGTTAATGGCATTAAAGTTACGAAGCAGGTGAAGGATAACAGTTGCAAGACATGCATGATAAGTAAAATTCATGTTATGCCCTTTCCAAAAACAACTGAACATCGTTCACAAAATATATTGGAGTTAATTCACTCAGATGTGTTTGGTCCCGTTAACGTACCGTCCGTAGGTGGTTCTAAGTATTTTGTCACCTTCATCGATGACAAATCTAGGAGAATGTTTGTATACTTCATGAAGTCAAAGGACGAAGTATTTGAGAAATTCAAAATTTTTAAGCAGCAAGCTGAACGTCAAACTGGAAAGAAGATAAAAATATTAAGAAGCGATAACAGGCGTGAGTATATTAATAAAACTTTCGACTTATATCTGCAGTAACATGGCATTTTGCGTCAGTTGACAGTAGTTTATACACCTCAACAAAATGGTGTAGCCGAACGTGCTAATCGTACTCTAGTTGAAATGTCTCGATCTATGCTAGTACATGCAAATATTAGTAAAAGTTTGTGGGCAGAAGCGATTTTGACTGCAGT
This sequence comes from Germaria angustata, assembly GCA_963681545.1. NCBI lineage: Eukaryota > Metazoa > Arthropoda > Insecta > Diptera > Tachinidae > Germaria > Germaria angustata. The sequence continues at coordinate 82,274,259 of OY812998.1, forward strand.
TTATATACGAAATCGTTGTCCTACAAAAGCTCTGTCAGATAAGACTCCATACGAAGTTTGGTACGGGTATAAACCGAAGGTAAGCCAATTAAGGGTTTTTGGATCATCTGCAATAGCCTTAGATAAACGTCAACAGTCGAAGTTTGATGCCAGAGGAAAACAGTTCGTCATGGTTGGTTATTCAGAAGTTGCAAAGGCGTACAGGTTGTATGATAAAATTTCACGAAAGGTTATTGAAAGGCGTGATGTAAAGTTTGAAGAAAATAAATTTGATAGCAGCCATGATACTGATAATGGTCAAGTTCAAAATGATGGTGATATCTTTACAATTTTTACTGAAGAAACACAAAATGAAGCACCACTAAATGAAATAGTTGAAGAAGATTATAGTACTGCTGATGAAAGAGAATCAGATGAAAATAAATCGGAAAATATTGACTTACTAGACGAGAATTCTGAAGATGAAATGCTAGATGATAATCATAATTCAGTAAGTAGTAGCGAAGTAGAGCTAAGAAGAGGACGTGGTCGCCCCAAAATAATTCGAGATGGGCTTCCAGGTAGACCAAAAAAGCAATATAATATGATAAACGTTTTATCAGAAAAAGTTGAATTTGTTCCCGAAACTCCAGAAGAAGCAATATCTTGCGATAAATCAATAGAATGGAAAAACGCTATGCAGGTTGAATTTAATGCCTTAATAAGGAACAAAACGTGGGATTTGGTCGATTTACCAACTGGTAAGAAAGCAATTGGCTGCAGATGGGTGTATGCCATAAAAAGAAATAAAGATGGTTTTATTGAGCGTTATAAAGCGAGACTTGTAGCAAAGGGATGTAGCCAAAAATATGGTGTGAACTATAACGAAACATTTTCACCTGTAATACGGTATGCAAATTTGCGACTGCTTTTTGCTATGGTAGTTAATAGGGGTATGCATTTGCATCAAGTCGATATCGTCAGTGCATATTTAAACGGTAATCTCAACGAGGAGATTTATATGCAGCAGCCAAAGTTATTTGTGAATAAAGAATATCCAAATAAAGTTTTGCGTTTAAGAAAATCTCTGTATGGTCTTAAACAATCTGGCCGAGAATGGAATGCAAAACTCGATTCATTTTTAAAAGAAATTGGTTTTAAAAGCTGCGACAACGAGCCGTGCATGTATAAGATGAAAATTGATAATGAATTGGTCATACTAGCAGTATATGTAGATGATATTCGCATGCAGAGAAAAATCCATAGTAGATGGAATTAAGTTTAAATTATCAACGGAGTTTAATGTCAGTGATAAAGGTCCAGTTCAGCATTTTCTTGGAATGGAAATAAGCAGAGTATCGGAAAAGGGAGACTTAAATGTGAGTAATGCTCAATACATAAAAAGCTTATTGAGAAAATATAGCATGGAAAATTGTAAAAAAGTATCAATTCCTCTGGATACTGGTTTTCAAGTAGCTTGTTTAAAAAGTTGTTCAAAAGCAGATGTGTCATCGTATCAAACAATAATGTATTTAGCAATTACTACTCGACCGGATATATTGCATTCCGTGGCAAAACTATCACAAAGGAATACAGATCCCCATGTTGAGCACATGAATGCAGCTAAGAATATTTTAAGGTACTTACACGGAACTTCTGACTTAAAGCTTGAATATAAGTGCAGCCAGAATATTTTGAACGGATATGCTGATGCAGATTGGGGAGGAAATGCTATTGATAGGAAATCTTATACAGGTTTCATGTTTTACTACGGGAAATCTCTAATTTCGTGGGAATCCAAGAAGCAGAGTATAGTAGCGTTAAACAGCACAGAGGCGGAGTATGTTTCAATTTCGAATGCTGCAAGAGAAGCAATTTATTTAAGGAGACTGCTACTCGAACTTGAAGGCGTTGAAGACATTGCAGTAAATTTGTATGCAGATAATCAGGGTGCTATCAAGTTGAGTTCAAATGCTATATTTCATAATCGAAGTAAACATATCGACATTAAATACCATCACATAAGAGATGTCATTAATAAGAAACAAATTAAACTCAAGTATCTTAATACGGATGATATGGTAGCAGATATTTTTACAAAAAATCTTCCTAAAATTAAACATATAAAATTTTGCAAATTAATGAATATGACTTAATATTTCTTTGTTTATAAAAAAAAATTAAATATATGTATATGTATATTAGGTTTGAGAGGAAATGTTGAAAATATTACTTTGCATTTAAATACTTTTGCTAGTAATAACAAACCTAATATAAGTAGGCTTTTGAATTTGTATGTAACATAGTATGCTTTGATTTTTATATTATAAGTTTATGCTGTGAAAAACTATTTTTTGTCATTCATCAATAAATCTTTAAATCGTTTAGAAGTTTTACGGGTTTGTTCATTTCAATATATTCTACAGTTTGATAGATTGTAAATAGGAGCAGTTCAGAATGTATTATTTATTTTACATTTTTATGCCTAAGATATTTAAAAACAGTTAATAATATTAGCCAATCATAAAGCCATGATCTCTCTTTCTCTCTTAATTTGCTAAAAAAAACTCAAAATTACAACAAAAAACTCAACTCCGTAATCATACTGAATTGTTATTATTCTAATTGAGCCTTAACACACGAGAACAATTATGCAGGCATAACATCCTACTTTGTTGGCAAGAGAGACGAGAGGAATGGTATTTCGTCGGCACAATTTTTCAACCAGTCATAACCCCGCATTATTAGCACAAAACCAATCCATATGCATTTATGAAAAAACAGGTTCGATTGTTTTGTTTTTTACAGAACGTATTTATTTACTCCTCGACCGTCGTGGAGTAAACATGGATTTAAAAGAAGAAGGTGGCTTGGTCGCGCAAGCAACCTAAAAAATAGGTAGCAAATTTATTTTGTTTGTTTCCTATTTTTGTGAAATCCTGTATGATTGGTTTTTACAATTTTCGTTACCTGCGAAAAAAACATGTACAGTACGATCGCGAAATGTAATCATTAAAAAGTAATATATGTATATATATATATATATATATATATATATATATATATATATATATATATATATATATATATATATATATATAAATAGGCAAGTGCAATAATTAAGAACCATTTTAACTGACCTAAACTCAACGTATTCGCTTGATTTTTTTTTTTGATAGATTGTCAATAGGAGGAGTTCAGAATGTATTTTTTATTCTACTCTATATATAAATAGGCAAGTGGAAAAATTAAGAACCATTTTAACTGACCTAAATTCAACGTATTCGCTTGTTTTTTTTTTTATAGATTGACAATAGGAAGAGTTTAGAATGTATTTTTTATTCTACTCTATATATAAATAGGCAAATGGAAAAACTAACAACCATTTTAACTGACCTAAACTCAACGTATTCGCTTGATTTTGGGTTTGTTTGATAGATTGTCAATAGGAGGAGTTCAGAATGTATTTTTTATTCTACTCTATATATAAATAGGCAAGTGGAAAAATTAAGAACGATTTTAACTGACCTAAATTCAACGTATTCGCTTGATTTTTTTTTTTTTTTGATAGATTGTCAATAGGAGGAGTTCAGAATGTATTTTTTATTCTACTCTATATATAAATAGGCAAGTGGAAAAATTAAGAACCATTTTAACTGACCTAAACTCAACGTATTCGCTTAATTTTTTTTTGATAGATTGTCAATAGAAGCAGTGCAGAATGTATTTTTTATTCTACTCTATATATAAATAGGCAAGTGGAAAAACTAACAACCATTTTAACTGACCTAAACTCAACGTATTCGCTTGATTTTGGGTTTGTTTGATAGATTGTCAATAGGAGGAGTTCAGAATGTATTTTTTATTCTACTCTATATATAAATAGGCAAGTGGAAAAATTAAGAACCATTTTAACTGACCTAAATTCAATGTATTCGCTTGATTTTTTTTTTTTTTTTTGATAGATTGTCGATAGAAGGAGTTCAGAATGTATTTTTTATTCTACTCTATATAAAAATAGGCAAGTGGAAAAATTAAGAACCATTTTAACTGACCTAAACTCAACGTATTCGCTTAATTTTTTTTTGATAGATTGTCAATAGAAGCAGTGCAGAATGTATTTTTTATTCTACTCTATATATAAATAGGCAAGTGGAAAAATTGAGAACCATTTTAACTGACCTAAACTCAACGTATTCGCTTAATTTTTTTTTTTTATAGATTGTCAATAGGAGGATTTCAGAATTTATTTTTTATTCTACTCTATATATAAATAGGCATTTGGAAAAATTAAGAACCATTTTAACTGACCTAAACTCAACGTATTCGCTTGATTTTTTGTTTGTTTGATAGATTGTCAATAGAAGCAGTGCAGAATGTATTTTTTATTCTACATTTTTGTGCCTAAGATGGTTAAAAACAGTTAGGAATATTAGCCAATCATAAAGCCATGATTTCTCTTTCTCTCTTAATTTGCTAAAAAAAAAATACAGCAAAAAACTCAAAATTAACAAAATTAAATTTGGCTTGGCAACTCCTTAAACACTCAGAAGAAAAAACTTATTTCATTTGTTCATTCTATTCCACCATTTGGTGGTAAAAGTATTCTACTAAGGTGCGATTTAATGCAAATTTTACCTGTTGTTCCACACGGGACCCGATTTACTTTAATTGAAAATTGCATCATTAGTTGGAAAGAATTTAATTCTTTTCACAAAGTTACCTTAACATAAAATATAAGAGCTAGACCAGAAGACGTAGAATTTGTCGAATTTCATAAACTTGGTAATGGTGAATTAAGAAATTATCCAGAGTTAGGTGATGACATTATTGAATTGCCACAACAAATAATTGGTTGTTTTGATAATTTAATTACTGATATCTATGGTAATATTCGTGAGAATATATTATCGGATCAAATTCTTAATTCCGTAATTTTAGCTCCTTGAAGAATTCGCTTCAATAAATAATGATATACTTAATCGTCTTTCAGGGAAGGAGAAGGTTTATTACAGTTTTGATGAAGTTTCTAATGATGTCAATGACGTAAATGAATATCGTTCTTAATTTTTAAATTCACTGAACGTAAGCGGAAAGCCACCGCATAAATTGAAATTGAAAATAAATTCCATTGTTTTGATTTCACGAATAAATTGACCATTTTCTGGAACAATTCTTCCATTTAAATTTCAGCGGACACAATTTCCAATTATACCCGTATTTGGTATGACCATTAACAAGTCACAGGGGAAAACATTTGAAAAGATAGGTGTCCTTTTGAGACTACCTGTATTTGCTCATGGATAATTATATGTAGCTGCGAGTAGAGTTCGTTCATTCGACGGCCGAAAATTTTATATTTGAAATAAAAATGGTCTAGGAAACGTACTCAATGACAATAGAGTTTTTACGAAGAATATTGTACTATATAAAAAAATTTTCCTTAGATAAAGATGCCAGTCGCACAACTACTTTAAATATTTTGAATAAAATGATTTTTTTTTACTTTTAGTTTTTCTTCAATTAGTCAAAAAAATTTAGTATTTTTAATATAGGCAATAAATTTATGTTTATTAAATGAACATCAAAACCGTTTCTATTATTTATTTGAAAAGCTTACATTAATAGATACAACTATTAAAGAATGGAGTAAGTACGGTAATACATTTTATTAGAAATGAAGAAAAATATGATATTTTATCTGAGCGGTTTTGTATTATTAAAATTAAAATTGTTTTTCTTCCCTTTAAAAATAAAATTCTGTTGTTTTTTTTTTAACTCCTGTTAGGAAAGGAAAAACGAAAGTTGCGTATTCAACATGCGTGTTTGTGCATTTGTGTACATTCAGGCCACCGTCGCTTAACAAGTATTTATGTATGCATGTTGTTGAAGACACTTGTAAAATAAACCACTTTCATAATTAATATTTTCTTTATTTCATATAAACATTGGAAATATTAATTTTTGATATTTTATAATTTATTTATTCATTCTTGTTTTGACTCTTCAAATAAATTGAATTTAGTTTTTTAATATTTATAATAAAAAAAATAGTTCTATTATAAAGACCTCAACAAATTGGCGATGAGGATATGGCTCAAAATCTGAAAATTTTTGAACTATTGGATATGCAAAGCAAGCTCCTTGCAAGCCTTTCACAAGGAAATGCAGCAACCATAAATCAAGATTCTATTATGGAAAAATTGTCAAATAGTATGACAGAATTTTACTACGATCAAGAAAATTCTTCAACATTCGACTATTGGTATAGTCGTTACGAAGATATTTTCCTGGGAGAAGGAAAGGACTTGGATGATGCTGCTCGTGTGAGACTTTTAATGCGAAAACTTAGTACAATGGCATATGGACAATACTTAGCTTATATTTCTACCAAGAAATCCAAGAGAATTGTCATTTGAAGAATCAGTCAAAATTTTGAAAGATATGTATGGAATACAAGAATCAATTTTTAGTATTCGGTACAAATGTCTACAAACATCTAAGAAACCCCAAGAGGATTTGATCTCTTATGGAACTCGTGTAAATAAAATATGTGAAGATTTTAAACTGGCTGAAATGAATGCTGATCAATTTAAATGTTTGGTGTTTGTTTGCGGTTTACAGTTGCAAACATATTTGGAAATTCGCATGAGATGTTTGTCAGCTCTGGAAGATAATTCAAACCAAAATATTAACAAACTTATCTCTAGTGCTCAAAGGTTAATTAATTTAAAAAGTGACACGGCAATGGTAGAAATAAATACACAGTCATCTGTAAACGCAATAAATGCTAACACAAAACAACATGGCGAAAAAAAAGGTAACCTAAAACCTAAAACACACACACACACTGTCAAAATATAGGGCATAAGGAAGGTTATTGTAAAAATAAAAAAGCAAAAGAAAACATAATTCAGCAAAAGAAGAAAAAAAGCAAGAATCAAAACTTTTCGAAGACAAAAACCAACGTTCTTTAAATCAACCAAATTTCTTATGCATCAAGGCGGAAGTTTGTTACAGTCAATATTCAAATTTCTACATCACAAAATCATGATGTCAAAATGCAGATAGATACAGCTTCAGATGTGTCAATTATAGGCAAAGCTTTGTGGTACCAAATGGGAAAACCTGGTAGAAAACTAATAAATCGTTTTATTACAAGTGCCTCAAAGAATAAAATAAAGCTTATTGCCGAATTTTCATGTCAAGTTCGGCTACAAGGTGATGTTAAATTTTGCAATTTACTAGTTGTACACATTGATACCCTCACAATTTTTGGTTCAGATTGGCTTGAAATTTTTCATTTATGGGACAAACCCTTAAATAGTATCTGCTCTGAAATAAAATATAATAATTCTAATGTTCTAAAGAGCATTAAAACAGAGTTTGCAGATATTTTCCAGAATTTTCCATCAAAATGTACTAAAGCTAAAGTACAACTTCATCTTAAGCCTGATCAAAAACCTGTTTTTCGTGCAAAGAGACCAGTCGCTTATTCTATGCTCTCTTTGGTAGAAGAAAAATTACAACAACTAGAATCATTAGGTATAATCACACCAGTTGATTACTCTGAGTGGGCAGCACCCATCGTTGCAGTTAAAAAACCTAATGGCAGCATTCGTATTTGTGGAGACTATTCGTCAGGTCTTAACAATAGTCTTGAACTACACATGTATCCATTACATCGACCTGAAGATTTATATGCTAAAGTAGGAAAAAGCAGCTTGTTTACGCATATAGACTTGTCAGACGCATACTTGCAAACTGAAGTTTCACCAGAATCAGCAAAACTTCTTACTATCAACACTCACAAAGGCTTATATAATTTTAATCGGTTAGCCCCAGGGGTTAAAAGTGCTCCGGGAGCATTTCAGCAATTGATGGATACCATGTTAATGGGAATAGATGACACAGCAAGTTACATTGATGATGTAATCATAGGTGGTAAAACAGAAGAAAAACATATTGAAAACGTGAAGAAAGTTTTGCAAAGACTTCGTGAGTATAATTTCCATATAAAATTTGAAAAATGTAAATTTTTTGAAACTGAGGTAAAATACCTTGGAAACGTTATGTCTAAATCGGGTTTGCGTCCTGATATAAACAAAATCAAAGCAATTTTAAATCTGCCACCACCATCAAATGTATCCGAACTTAGATCGTTTCTTGGATCTTTAAATTATTATGGAAAATATGTTCATAATATGACCAATATAAGAACACCTCTTGATAGGCTTCTTAAAATCAACACCAAATTCGAGTGGTCAAAAGAATGTCAACAATCTTTTGAAAAATTCAAAAATATTTTAAATTCAGATCTTCTTCTAACTCACTACAATCCAGATCTACCTATAAAAGTTGCAGCAGATGCCTCTGAAAAAGGTATTGGAGCATACATATGTCACATTTTTCCTGACAAATCGGAAAAAGTAATTAAACATGCATCACGTACACTTACTCCTGCGGAAAAGAACTATGGACAGATTGAGAAGGAGGCTTTAGGTCTCCTATATGCAGTAAAAAAATTCTATAGATACATATACGGTAGAGAATTTATTTTATGTACGGACCATAAACCACTTTTATCAATTTTTGGTAACAAAAAGGGTATTCCTATATATGCAGCAAATAGACTTCAAAGGTGGGCACTAACTTTAATGATGTACAATTTCAAAATTGAGTACATACATACCAAAAATTTTGGTTGTGTTGATATGCTTTCGAGACTTATTGACACGCAGTTAAAACCTGAGGAAGAAATCATAATTGCTTGTACAACTTTTGAAAAAAACTGTTCAGCAACACTAATGGATCATTTTGATAAAATTCTTGTCACTTTTCAAATGGTTAAAAAAGAAACACAGAAGTGTTCGACAATTCAATCAGTCATTCACTCGCTGAAACACGGTTCGAAGTAAAAATCCAGAATTAGCAAAGTTCTATTCGAGACGAGAAAGTTTATCTGTAATAAAAGATTGTTTAATGTATAATGACAGAATCGTTATCCCACATTGCCTAAGAAATATCATAATGAAACAGTTGCACCGTGGGCATCCTGGAAAGGAACGTATGAAAGCATTGGCAAGGAGTCATGTGTTTTGGCCTGGAGTAGATGATGATATTACTGCATATGTGCAAAGCTGTCATAAATGTGCAGTTGTAGCATCAGCGCCAACGAAACACACATTACAATCTTGGCCGCTGGCAACAAAACCAATGGAACGTATACATATTGATATAGCAGGGCCATGCAATTCTCACTACTATTTTGAATAATGGACGCTTACTCAAAGTGGCCAGAAATATATGAGGTTTCTAATATCACATCTTCAACAATTATAGCTAAACTATCAGAAATGTTTTCCAGATATGGAGATTGCGATACCTTGGTTTCAGACAATGGTACTCAATTTGTTAGTGAATCAATTCATCAAACCTCGAGGAATCAAACACGTTAAAACTGCCCCTTACCATCCGCAATCAAACGGCCAAGCAGAAAGATTTGTAAGAACGCTTAAACAAGCTTTACAAACACTTAAAGATGAGGGAAACAATCGAGAAATTCTTGAAACATTCCTTCAAACATTTCGTTCAACTCCGAGAAACAATCTTAAATCTCCAGCTGAATTATTTCTCCAGCGTAAAATGAAAACAACATTAGATTTATTAAAGCCTCAGCAGTTAAGTTTCCCATTACAGCGTGATGTTAGAATGGAAACACAATTCAACGTTAAACACGGGGCTAAAGATAGATTTTTTAAACCAAAAGACCATGTTTACGCACAGGTTTATAAAAATAATAAAATGGAGTGGATTCCAGGTTACATCGTGGAAAAAGTTGGGAATGTTAATTATAATGTTTATATTTTTGACAACAAAACAAAACTAATAAGATCTCATATAAATCAACTTAAACGGCGATATGACACTAAGAATCCAGTTCAAGCAGATTCAATACAACTAATGTTAGAGTTATTTGGCATTACACCTAATAGTAATAATCAATTAAATCATCAGCAGCCAGCTGAAAACAATTCAAGTTCTGAAAGAAACTTTATAGAAAGTTCACCTCCATGCACTCTTGATAATCAAACAAGTCCTTCATTAACATTTAGTACTCCAATGGCTGAAACTCCAATAATTAATTTAAGGCCAAAACGGAATCGGAAACCACCCATCAGATATGGATTATCAAATTTATCTTAAAAAAGGGAGATGTTGAAGACACTTGTGAAATAAACCACTTTCATAATTAATATTTTCTTTATTTCATATAAACATTGGAAATATTAATTTTCATATTTTATAATTTATTTATTCATTCTTGTTTTGACTCTTCAAATAAATTGAATTTAGTTTTTTAATATTTATAATAAAAAAAAATTTTTTTATAAAGACCTCAACACATGTAGTATGTATAGTTGTCATGTGCTCATTTACAATGAATAATAAACGCAATTAACAATAACAACAATTCAGTATGTTCTACAGTACTTATGATGAATAAAAAAAGCAAATAAGAATAACAACAATTCAGTAGGTTCTAGAATTATTATAATGGGAATGTTCACAACCAAATTCGTAACAATATGTATATATATATATATATATATATATATATATATATATATATATATATATATATATATATATATATATGTATATATATATATATATATATATATATATCTATATATATATATATATACATATATATATATATATATATATATATATATATATATATATATATATTAATATATATACATATATATATATATATATATATATATATATATATATATATACACATATATATATATATATATATATATATATATATATATATATATATATATATATATATATATATATATATATATATATGTGTGTGTGTAGGGTACCTACTTACCGACTAAACGAATAGGACAAACGGGCGAGAGAAAAGAGACAATAACTCTAACAAGAACGGTAAAGCGACAGAACATGCTTTAGAAAGAATAATCAATGCAAGAAGGCAGGAGAAAAGTACGCGTTGACTTGAAAAAAGTGAAGATCGGTTGACGCAAAAAGTTGTGAAGCAAAGAAGCTTTTATTGAATTTAATATTAATAATCAAACCTAATTCTTGTTACCTACATACATATAAGAATTTAACTTGAAGTTTAAACTAACTTACATAAGTATCTGTAATTATCCTAGCTAAAATGTAATTAAACCCTAATTGCAAATTAAATAAATTTGTAAATAAAAAAGAAAATAAATAAATTAAAATTAAAGTGGCGATTAGTTAAAAGGTCCAGTGCAAGGAATAGACCCATTCCTACAAATTTATGGGGGCTCAACCCAACAAAGTTATATATGTACATACTATGTACATAAATGCTTGTGGTGCTGTAGAATTGTGCACGTGCATACATATGTATGTATGTACTTACTTACATACAACAAAAGCAAACAACAACTTAAATACAACCGTTATGTTGGAAACTAAAAAGAAATTTTAAGAACATTAAAGAACAATATTGCATCATAAAATTGTGAAAAAAATAATAAAAACCGTTATGTTTTCATTTAAAGAAGGAATTAGCAAAGACACAATCACTTGATAAAAAGAGAAACTACCAAAAATCACGACAAGTAATTAAGAGACTTTATGTTAAAAAATAAAAAAATCAACAACTAGACTTGAAACACTGAAGAGAAAATACCAAGCAACAAACACCTTTAACGAAATGATTTACGATTGCTCGTTGATGTGGAGATCTGTTTAATGGCGTATGGAATTTTGTGTTGAAATATGATTTTTATTGCTTCATACACACAGGCGTTGTTCTTAAAACGTTGGCAGAGCTTGTAACGACCAAAGTCGGGACCTCGTTTTGGCCTCACTACAAAACAACATTATTATTTCATTAGTATTTCATTATTATTATTTCATAATTATTTCATTATTATTTCCTAAAAATGTTCAAGTACTTTTATTTTTTCCTACAGTGTAACATAGAATTTAATTTAAATATGAATATCCGTTAAGTTTAAATTTATTGTTTTCACCTCGAATGGAAAATACAACCCAGCATCAGCGGTGTAATATATCACAGCTGTTCGCCATGTGCACACACACGTATGAGTTCCATATGTGTGTGACTGCTGTGATTGGTATAAAAGGCCGAACACAACAAGCGATCGGGGATTAAGAAATTTCCTTCCGTTTTTGATCCTTTTTTCGGAAAATTTAAAGTAATGGTAAACATTAAAACCTCTTTGTAAACGAATACAGTAAGACTGTAAATACAATCTAAATTAATGGTTAAGTAGTCTTAGATAAGTATGTAATAAATACGTTAAGAAAAATAGAATTAAGAACTGTAGTTTCTAAGAAAACAATGTACTCTGAATTTTTGGATAAATAAACGAAGCGATCGGGGACAGTTGGTTTCTGACCAAGAATAATAAAACTAAAGATTACGCATCAGGCAGGCATAAAAAACATTTCTGCGCATGTAGGAACTCTGACGTCACTCAAGCTGTGTTCTCATTGGCTAATAAAATTGAGCTGTAGAACTATAATGCTGGAGTTAATGTCGACGGCGTCAAATGTCAAAAAAAAAGTTGAATCGTATGAAATTGTATGAGAGCAGTTAATCTCAACGACGTAAAAAATTTGACGCCGAAAAAGTTCAATCTGTTTCAACTTTTTCGGCGTTGAGAGGTGAAAAACCCTGAGAGTAGAAAAGCTGAGAGATAAATATATGCGGAGAAAAAGTCAAAAGAGTGTTCTTTGTATATTCAATGCAGTAGTAAACAGATGTGTTAACGTCGTCGACGACGTTGATATTAACAGCAAAATGAAATTTCGGCGTTAAGACGCCGTCAACGACGTCGACATTAACTCTAGCATAATGTTTGTGTGAAAACGTGACAGTGGGACAAATTGTTATTTTTCTAACTAAATTTTTTGAAAGCAAACAAATTCCTTATAAGAATTCCATATATAGATTTTCATTAGTTTATTACAATATTTCAAAAAAAAAAATTCCTTTATCCACATTTACAGGCTTCACTCTTTTGCAAAATATTACCCATAACTTCCTTCGAGCTTCATCTTTTGGAAAGTTGTAAAACGATACAGCTTTTTGAAAACACAAACGTTTTATTAAAAATACGCAAAATATTAGGTTTTAACATAATTTCTCTTTTTTTTTTTGCTGTTACTTTGTCTGCATTTGCCCACTGCACATTTAATATTTGCTCTCTTTCTTATTTTCTCACTTTATTTTGTTTTTCTTAGTTTTGTAGCTTTTAAACAACCAAATTTAAACACTTTTTATATAATTTTAATTATTTTAATATTATTTATATGTATTTATTATAAAATATGACCGAAATTCGTTGTTTATTAAGCACCAATGAAATACTTTTTTTGGAAAACTCTCTGAGTAAATTAATTACGGGGCTGCCATCTTTTATAAAATACATACATTTTTTGTAAGATATTATAACTTTTACATATGTTACAGACTTGGTAACCTTTGTGAGGGAACTACTACGTCATCAAACGGTAAATCATGCGCAAGGCGTAATCTTTATTTCTATTATTCTTGGTTTCTGACTGTCTGGTAGGTAAGTGATCTTATAAGAACTGTTGATTTGGCTTTTCTTATAAGCTCACTGGAACAAGTTGGCTTGGCTTGTTTTATTAGATTATCGTTGAGAAATAGAGACTGTTGGTTTGGCTTTCTCTATCATTCCGGAAGTTTAGGGTCACAGTCTCGTGGTTATTGTTGGCTTGGCTCTTCTTACGAGATTTGTGGTTTGGGAGGTGGAGACCGCTGCTGTTGCGTGCCGGCCATTCCAGAAAGGGAAACTGCTGGTTTTGCTTTTTCCCACCTCTGAGAGTGAGACTAGTAGCGTTGCGTGCCGGCCATTCCAGAGAGGGAAGCTGCTGGTTTTGCTTTTTTCCCATATTTGAGAGTGAGACTGGTGGCGCTGCGTGCCGACCATACCAAAGAAGGAAACTGCTGGTTTTGCTTTTTCCCATCTCTGAGAGCGGAACTGCCGGCGATTGCTCTCTCCTCACTCCTGGACAATCCTAAAGTCACCGAGCTGGAGTATCGTATTTCTCCCATTAGTAGTGGAGTTTTGACGCATGTTGTTTAGCATCATACTAACATTTTCTATTTGTTCACATTGTTATTACGTACTGTTTGCTTTAATCCCGAATGTACGGGAATAATAAATGGTTTAAGTATTATAACGTTAAAAACAGTATTTAATTGGGTGTTTATTAATCTCAGCCACGAGACGCTGGGATTGGTATTTTTTTCTCATTAATTTTACTTTCTGTAAACGACTCCTGGACTCCACTGATCTACACCGGCTAAGAGGAGAAATTCCGTCGTTACAAGCTTAAGGTAGAATTAGCAAGCCGTAAATGTAGAAAATGTAGATATATCAGCTGATTGTTTCTATTATACGAAAAGCAATGCAAATGCTTACCCGACGGCAATGAAATGTAACAGTAACGTCTCAACCTGTTGAAAATAGAATTTCACGTAACCTCGTACGTGACAGATGTAGCCAGTGTTAGTAAATACAAAAGTAGACAAAAATGTGGCACAAAAACCCTTTTTTTAGTAATTTTTGGGTTTTTGATATTTTAAGCTTTTAAACTGTGAATCTTCTTTGAATATAAAAAATATTTTATAAATTTAGTTGTTTGTGTCAATTGTTCCTTAATGAAAAGTAACAAGATATTTTTATAATAGTTTGTCTGCATTTGATACAAATTTTTTTTATATAGTCAACAATCTAGTGCGTTAGAATGACAGGTAGATAACATGGCTTCAAAGAAAATAATATTAGAAATAAGAAGGTCGACCCAAAGCAAAATAACCAAAATATGTAAACAAAATAATTAAAATAAGTATATGATTGTTTGAAGGTCAGACTCAAAGCAAAATAACCAAAATATGTAAACAAAATAATTAAAATAAGTATATGATTGTTTGAAGATCAGACCCAAAGCAAAATAACCAAAATATGAATATGTAAACAAAATATACAGAACGAGGGTATAAATAGAAATGTAAATACTTTCGTTCCTCAGTTCATAAGTAAATCTCATGCATACAGTGGTATCTTCAAGTAATTATTTTTTATAAACTAAGAACGATGATTCTTAACTAGTGTGTATATTATCTTTGAGAATTGTAAAATAATACTATTTGTATATACGTACAACCTATAGCACGTTCACAATAAAAAAAGTATAACAACAGTTATAACAACAAAGATTGTAATATAAATAATTCTGATATAAATAACTTTATGTAAATATAAAAAATAAAGATGTTCAAAATTATATCATACTTTGAATTATTATATATATGTAAATGCATGTATAAAACTTATTTTTTAAACTTTATTGATAGAAATACCAAAGTTATAACAATTTAATACTTAACAAAAATGTTTGTTACCATTCATATAATTTGGGTACTTTTTCTACAAATCGACAAATCATGCAAACACACTAAACTTTCATCACTAATTCGAACGGCTTTTTGATTTCTCTTTACATTTTTTAAAATGAACTTTATAGCTATATGCTTTCCATCAATAGCACCCACGCAGTTGGGCACATTCCATAAAACATTGAAATCTTTTTCAATATCCTGATATTGAGATATTGTTGGCTCGCTTAGGTAAATTGGTGACAATATGCGCCACAACACATCGCATGTTTGCAACACTATGGATCGGATCGTCGACTTTCCAAGCTTGTGACTCCAAGCTAGAGATTGGAATGAGCATCCATGACCCAAATACCTAAAATAAATTGTTATATCTATACATACACTGAGTAAAATCTTTTCCTTACAGCAATGTTATTGAAAGTCTCTCTTCTGGACCAATTCGTTGTTTCGGCTTAGTAAGTTCATCACAAATCATAGCCAGTAATAAATCAAATAAATCAGGAGGCATACGCGTGTGTATAAAAAATTGTTCCATATCTTTTTTTATGTTCCGAAAAACTTTTTTATTGTAGCCCGCGACGATATAGTCTTTGTTTATGGGTCGAACGCCCCACTTTCTTACCCTGCGTCTTTTCTTATTTTTATTGCCTCTTTACATTTTGCACAAATGTAAGAAATTCAAACCAATAAAAAAATTCTTCCGCTTCCATTAGAATAAATTTATGTACTCTGTTTTAATACACATTCAAATATGAAAAAAAAATCCCTTATTTGTTTGGTTATGTCAAAAACACATGATACGGTTTCTAGCGTTCTATATATATATATATATATATATATGAGATCAGCTGTTGGGTAATGTTAGTTAGTGATCATAGAACAGGGAAAATCCAAGAGATGATACTTTCACCATATACTTAAGTAGTTACAGAAACTATGAAATCAGTATTGTACAATACGATTTAAAAAAGCGAAAATAGAATTGGCACTATTGAAAATATACTATTATGTTCCCATAAGGAAAGTTATACAACAAATTTAAGGTAGCAAATATTAAAAACATTTTGTGAAAAATTGTTTTAGCTGGACAAATTTTATTTTACAATTCAGCTAAAAACAAGCCCGCCTTAACACCAGAAGCCCTGCAACATTTTTATAAAATACTAGCGGACCAGGCGAACTTCGCCTCGCCCCAATTTTAAGCCTTCAGAAAAACTTTCTATTTTTTCATTTGAAAAGCCATTAAGGAATAATTTAAAACAAAATTTCATACAAAAACTCGATTTTCGATTTTTCAAATTTTCCGACTTTTTCGCAGGGATTCCATAAAAACATTCTTCTCGAAAATACGAACAACTGACAAAAAGTTTTACAGAAATCGGCCAAGCCGTTCTCATTTTATGAATTATTGGATTTTGCCACACCCCTCCGCCCACAGAAAATTAAAAATCAGACTTCACAGTGTCACCCGGCCGAGTATTCTGAAGGTTCTCTGAAAATTTCGTCAAAATCGGCCCAGCCGTTTTGGAGCCATTAAGTTACATACATACATACACACATCCTTTTTTATATATATAGATAGATTTAACAGAATTATCTCCGTCTCATTTTTAGGAAATGTCCCTCTCTTTCACTATACCTTTCGCAAAAGAAGTAGCGCTCTAAGCAGTAGGCATCAATTGCCGTAATGGTACTTTCCTTTATAAAGAAATAATATTTCTGCAGTTTTGTTAATTATTTGCTGGATTTTTCTACATACTTGAGCAGCGCCAGCTCCAGCTTCGATTTTATTGTTAAAACGAGAGTCCACTTGAAGATATGACGTTTTTACCCATCTCATAATTTCTATGATTTCTCAACCCTATCTATCATCATTGCCTATAAATGTTGAATGAACAACTTTACAGTAACTGCTACTGGTGTTATAACACCATTTAGGTCGTTAACATTTGCCACCTATGTTAAAGCTGTTCTTTTTACTATTTCTGTAATTTCTCTGGATTTAATTTTGAACGAAAATGTGACTGTTGATGGATTTTAGCTAATGCCAAGAATTTTAACATTGTCCTGTACTTTGCTGTGCATTAGTTAATTTTTTCCGGGTGACTCATAAAGTTCAATATTTTAATTACTACTTGAATACAACTTCCTTTAATTTTCCTGATATATTGCTACTTAAAATCAACAATACAGAACCTTTTATAAATCTCCAAGCCAACGTTTTATGACAGACAGCTGGTGACTGCAATGCTAAGCATACGTCTATGTACATATAATCACGATAGATAACTCGGAAGGGTCGTGTTTTGTTTCATACAATTTCTAACATGGGTTCAAGTGTGTATGTCCACTTAGTGACAACAGATCGGCAGAAAAATCCTTGATATTATTTATCGCTGTAATACTCTTGAAGTGAACTGAGGTGTGAGATCGCAATATTTTTATATAACATTAAAAATCATGGTTTTAAATTTTGCCCTCGTTGTATTTTAAATAAAACTGGAGCGCAAAACAAATTAAAAACATACTATAATGAAACCAACAAATATGAACTAAGTGCAAATAGCTTATACATACGTCTTTATTCTTCTGCCTCTGCTTTTACAAAGGAATTGTTCCCTTGATTTCTTAGCTCCAATAATAAGAAGGTTGCCATATTCTAATAACTAGTGTTCGCCTAGTGGTTGAAATTCAACCAATATTGCAATAATACAAAACCGCTCAGATAAAATGTCATATTTTTCTTCATTTCTAATAAAATGGATTACCGTACTTACTCCATTCTTTAATAGTTGTATCTATTAATGTGAGCTTTTCAAATAAATAATAGAAACGGTTTTGATGTTCATTTAAGAAACATAAATTTATTGCATACATATATTAAAAATATTAAATTTTTTTGATTAATTGAAGAAAAATTAAAGTAAAAAAAAATTCATTTTATTCAAAATATTTAAAGTAGTTGTACGATTGGCATCTTTATTTAAGGAAAACTTCTTTACATACAATATTCTTCGTAAAAACTCCATTGTCATTGAGTATGTTTCCTTGACCCTTTTTTTATTTGAAATATGAAATTTTCGGCCGTCGAATGAACGAACTCTACTCGCAGCTACATATAATTATCCACGAGCAAATACAGGTAGTCTCAAGAGGACACCTATCTTTTCAAATGTTTGCCCCTGTGACTTGTTAATGGTCATAGCATATGCGGGTATAATTGGAAATTGTGTCCGCTGAAATTTAAATGGAAGAATTATTCCAGAAAATGGTAAATTTATTCGTGGAATCAAAATTCTTTTATTGCGAACTACTCCCGTTAATACTTCGCAATATATGGTGTTGCGGTGCAAGCATTTTTCTCTCATTCGAGTTCCATTTACTATGGCTTGTGCCATGTTCAAATTACGAATCAGCATAACAATGGAATTTATTTTCAATTTCGATTTATGCGGTAGCATTCCGCTTACGTTCAGTAAATTTAAAAAATTAAGAATGATATTCATTTACGTCATTGACATCATTAGAAACTTTATCAAAACTGTAATAAACCTTCTCCTCCCCTGAAATACGATTATTTATTGAAGCGCAGTCTTCATTGGTAGGAGCTAAAATTACAGAATTAAGAATTTGATCCGATAATATATTCTCACGAATATTACCATAGATATCAGTAATTAAACTATCAAAACAACCAATTATTTATTGTGGCAATCCAATAATGTGATCACCTAACTCTGGATAGAAACAAGAGCGATTGACCACAGTTGCTGACGTTGACTCTGACTTGTCACACAACTTTAAAACAGTCACTGCCTGCTTCGCATCTAGAATGTCTATGATCAACATCAATAATCCTAAATAATTGTTCATCCCATCCATCTAATAATTTCAGCTGCAGCTTTTTATCATATACGCCAACAATAATTCGGTCGCGTAACATACGCTCTTCATTTTTCACATTCACATTTGAATTCACAGTACTTAATTTGACTTCTCAACTCGGTTCCAAATTCAAAAAAATTTTGCCTCTCTTTATGTGACACCATGTTAAATTTGTAGGATTCCATTGCTATGTCCCCTTTCACACACATCAGGTTTTCTTGATCAAGTTTTTATTCAGCTGTGAGAATGATAGAGAACGTATGTACTACCTTCTCTATCTTTCTCACAGCTGAATTGAAACTTGATCAAGAAAACCTGATGTGTGTGAAAGGGGACTATGTTTCTTCGCAGTAAACCAGCGATAGGCAAAAATACATATAAACATTTTGTTTGCCCTCACAAACACACATAAAGAATCACTATTGCCAGATCTGATATTTTCTCATAAAAATTTTGTTTATAAGAACTAGTATTTCCTCAGGTTAATTTCATATGAATTTCTGGGGATCTCACTTTTTGCATATGGCAACGCTAATTTTTAACAAGAAGCGTAACACGTCCATCGTGTTTGAGTGCTCGAGTAAGACTGATTTATGTTTTTTATTTCTCTGCAATACGTGTGCACATGTACACGATGTAAGAGCGTAAGCATTGGCGCCGCGCCCTTGTTTTGCCTATCGCTGCAGTAAACAGTGCTCATCAAACTTCTTCAGTACTTCATCCAATGAACGCTGCACTGCTTGTTCTCCAACAGCGGCTGTACCAAGCAGAGAATACTGCGTTCCATCATTTGGAAACAAGGTGTTGTATATGTTTGCACCTTCAACGCCAACCAGCCACAAGAAGTTTGAAATTTTCTTAGGTTCAGTCTCACTTGACTTACCAGTGGCGATCAAATAAACTAAAAAACGTCTTTTCCAGTTTGGCCAGTCATTCGCCAGATTTTCACAGTATAATTCAGGTGGTAATCAGTCAGCGGCAGCCATTTTGTGCTGTGATTTTTGTTATATATTTTTTTAATTTTTTGTATCTACTTCTTTCTTTGTTCTTTTTACTTTTGCTTTAATCGCTGGAATTCTTCTCAATATTTCTGTTTTATTTCCTTGGTGTATGGCCGTTAATAAGTAACAAAGCAAAAGGTATTGTTCAGCTAATACGTCTTTATTCTTCTGCCTCTGCTTTTACAAATGAATTGTTCTCTTGATTTCATAGCTCCAGTAATAAGGAGGTTTCCATATTCTAATAATTCTAAAAATGTTGTATACTTAAGGTGAATTCACCCGTTCGTTCTGTAGGAAATTTTCGTTGAGAGGCAATTTTATTTTACTGAGAGTTTGCTCACAGAAGATTCACCCGCGTCGAACAAATTTTCTGTAGAAACAAAGCTACCATATGCAACAACTCTGCAAATGTTGTGTGTTACCTTTACAAGCCGACAGCACAGTGGCAGTTGATTGCAATTTGCTTTGTTTTAAATTTAACAAATTTTTATAAAACTAAAAAATATGCAAATGAATAAAAGTCGAGTGTTTGCTGTAATAGTTATTGAGTTAAATAAATATAAAAAATTTACAAATATACTTGTATATTATTATACATACATATGTACATATAATATGATGTGGCAGCTCATTTCAATTTTGCATAAAAAATGTACATATGCATCTGGCAGCACAGTTCAATTCGTTCGGGACGATAATTAAAATTAAACCAATTCAAGCAAAAATTGTTCCGCATTAAATTTACTCTCTTTCTCTCACTCTCTCAAAAATAGAGACGTCAAACTACATATAAAAAAATCGTTCAAAACGAACGGGTGAATTCACCTTTAGTGCTAATACATTAGAATGCTTATAAGTAATGTCTTGATATAAGAAACCATTTATGTTAACACTTATTACACATTATATGCTGTTCATACATGCGTTTTTAATTGAAACAATATTCAGTTAATTGACAATATATTTTAAGTGTTCATGCATACTCAATATTGCTACGACAATTAGCATTTAACAGCTGAAAAAATTTTGTTTACATTTTCACTTTGTATCTTTGTGGTTTTTATCATACAAAATGGAAAAACATTTTGTTTTAAAAAAAGCATTTCTTTTATACAATAGAAAGATAGAACTTTTTCAAACAGTGCGTTCCAGTTTTGATTCCAAATTAAATATTCTTAAAAAAAGAAAGAAGAAAAATTTGGAAATCCTGCAGAGTTTGAGGAAGCAGCAGCTCTTGCTTTTTTTAATATTAGAGGAAAGTTCATGCCGAAAGAGTTTATGGAAATTGGTAAGTAAAAGTAGAGAATTTTGTTTAAATCCGTTATTGCATTTCCGATTTACAGAATCGCCAATCGTCATTCTGGGAGTTCAATTGTAACCGCAATGACGACCAGTTTTTTAAGAGGTATTTTCGGATGGCCCGTGCAAGCTTTGATATCCTCTGTGACTTACTGCAAAGTCTTAACAAAGTGGATACTAAATGGCAAAAAGCGATAACGCTGCAAAAGCGTGTAGCCATCGCTTTATTTACCCTAAGTTCATCTGGGGAGTACCGAGTGGTTGGTGAGCTATTTGGCGTTGGAAAATCAACTGTATGCACTATTTTTCTCGCATTTTGTGAAGAAGTATGGCAAGTGTTGTCCACTCAGTACATCAAGAAATTACCTCCGACACAAGAGCTCGTGGATGAATGCGTCAATGGATTTGAAAGCCTTGGTTTTCCACAATGCCTGGGGGCCATTGGTAAGGCGTAGTTTTTCAAAATTCTACTCTCCGATATATGTATCTTTTTTTTAGATGGGTGTCACATAGAAGTTAAGCCAAATCAAAGCGATGCCATTGATTACTATAATTACAAGGGATGGTATTCTATCGTACTTTTGGCCCTTGTGGATTACAGGTGCGTATTGTTTATTTTTTGTTTGTTTTTATGTCAATATTTTATACTTTCACGCATAGGTACCGCTTTTTATATATAAATGTTGGTGCTCCGGGACGTTGCAATGACTCCCAAATCTTTAATTCTTCCCGTTTGAAAAAAGTGCTGAATGAGAGCGAAATATTGGAAGCCAGCATCCAAATGCCAGCATGCATTTTGGGCGACTCAGCGTTCAAATTTTCGCAAACCCTTATGAAACCGTATGCTTTTTCTACGGAGCTATCAGATGGAAAAAAATTATTTAACTACCGATTATCGAAGTGCCGAAGAGTAGTGGAGAACGCATTTGGCCATTTAAAAGCGCGCTTTCGGCGCATCGGAAAAGGACTAGATAATCGGGTAGGAAACGCTCCCAGCATTGTTCGGGCTGGCTGTGTTTTGCACAATTTCCTAAATGAAAGAAATGACCATATTAACCAACTTTGGATCGAAAATCTTCAGGAACAAGAAAGAGGTAGAGAAAGACCCACAGCCAATGTAACTATTGGTGATAACGAGCCAACCGCTGAAGCTTTAAGGGAAAACTTATGTAACTATTTTAGTAAGTATCTACACAAATTTTCATGACAATTTTTCAAAAAAATTTATTTAAAAGTAATGTAGTATTTTTTTATAAAAAACTTTAATTCTTGTTCAAAAATGACATAAATGCATTGTTCAGTTCCTTGTTGTCATCGGCTATTCTGTCCAGGGTTTCTGCCTTCTTTCTCTCAATTTCAATAAGTTCCTTTTCATTTGCATCACTCTGTTTTAGATGTTCAGTTATTTCTTTTGAAATGCTGTCGAACTTATTTAAAACCACTTCTCTAAAATCAATTTTTTTTCTTTCTTGTAGCTTCTCTAACTATAGACGAAGAAGAAGGACTCGGGGATAGTGGCGATGAAGGCGCGGACAAGTGTAGAAGGCGATGGCAATGCTGAACTACTGGAAGTATCTATATAAATGAAAATAGAAAATCGTTGCAAAATCAGAAACAATTTATCGTGTTTAATTAAAAAATTTTGTTAATAATAAAAAACACTTACCGTCAATGCTCTCCAGCGTCAACTCGGTGTGCATGTTGGCCTTGAACCCTCCAATAATTTGGTGCACAGTGGCATAGTGTGCCCATGGAGATGGTGATCCGCCTGATACACCCATTGATGCCTTTTCTTTTCTGCAAAAATTTAAAAATTTAAAAAGTTTGTACATACTATTTCTGACGACTACTATTTTGGCTTATAGCTGTAGAAGAAGAAATTATTTAGTGAGCATCATTATACCATTGGGTAACATACATTTTTTATGCTTGGTACTCAGTTTTGTTTCTTTTCGTACAGCGGCAAAACAGTAACACCCAGAGTACTGTGTATTTATGCTAAATTTATCTGCACTCACCTGTAGCGCTGCGTAAAATTTTGTAATTTTACTTGGATATCCCGTGGGCTACAGAAAAACCCAAGCTGGTTGAGCTCGTCCGCCATCTCCGCATAAATGTGGGAGTTTTTCCTTTGCCCACGAAGACCATCCAACTTGCTGGGCCACATGTCTAGCAACGCTGCCTCGCTGGACTCATCCCACAGAGTCCTCTTCTTCTTTGATTTTACACCTGTTGATGAAAAAAAGTTATTAACAATAAACAATTTGCTAATAATTTTTATATTAAAAAATTTCTCACCCTCCGTTGGCTTCTCCATCTTTTTTGTTTGTTTATTTTTTTGACGTTTGATGAGTCATATTTCAACAAAGTGTGTTCAATAAGCACTGTTGTTGTAAAATCATGTTCAGTTAGTAATGTTCTGTTTACTAAACGCACTTCTGACAGTGTTGCATTATAAATTTTACTCATTATTAAAACAATTATCTCTTAATTGGCAACAAGTAAATTGTAATTTTTGTATGAAAATTTAGTCTCAATAATGGACTTAATTGTTATAATTTGAATATTGCTGCATGTATGAACATATTCGCGTTACTACAAAAGGAAAGCGAACTGCTTATTACGAGTCAAAAATCAAGTCAGCCACATCCAATTTATTTGAGAGAACAAAACTCAAATACTTTGGTAAAGGAATTAATTAAATTGTTTGGAGAAAATTCCTTTTATGTGATACTGATAAAACATCGAAACTTGTATGAGATAAAAATACCATTTAAATGGTTATAGTAAGGTAGCCTCTGAAATTGAACGCCGTAAAATTTTCATACCTATCTATTAGAAAGCGCTAAGAGTCTTCAGATCTTTATAAAAGGTACAGACCCATAAGTAGACCTCAAAGACGCACAGAGTGGCTTACAGGATTGTGGCTACAAAGTAAAAAATGTTACTAACATCAAAAATAGAGAGAAAGTCACCCATCATTATTTCGAGTTGAATCTGAGCCGAATGGTTTAAAGCTAAAAAAGAACGAAACACTCCCAATTTATAGCCTATAATAGCTGCTGCACAGAAAAGTCACAATAGAGGAGTCACGTAGGAAGGCAGCCATGCGGGCATACGAAAACCTAGTACAAGTTACATACTGTCTGCGTTGTGTGTGGAAAGTCTCACGATACTGCAAAGTGCAATAAACTCAAAAACCAAAAAATTCAGCTACGGCAGAGGCATCCACACCGCCCACTGTAGAATTTGTACAGTTTACGTGCATGTCAAGCGTACTTTAACTAGAAAAATCCACTTCTTCAAATTAGCCTCTTAATCTTTTGGACACAGTTGACACAACTTTCTATAAGCACATGTTTCGTTCGGTAAGGTTTTGAAGTCTAATTCATCAGTGACAAAAGAATCATCTACCGAAAAATTTTCGTATAAAAGCTTTAATAGAGGTTCTAATCCAGACAGTAAATGCTTTTACCAACAACAAGTTTTGCATGATGCTGGAAATGTTGAAAATGCAGTCTACATTATAACAGGCTGTATTAAATAAGCCATAAATTTTTAAAAGTAAGTTTCTTGAACGCAAACGACATCCGCTAACAGAAAAATCAACATGAATATTTCATGGTGGACAAACAAATTAACGTAATGCTTATCACTGTGTATACATACTTTATATGATACAAAGGATCCCCGAGGAAGAGCTTGTATTTGCAATACCAATACAATAACGCGTTAAGCATTGTTTGTTGGACAGCCTCTGCTAAGATTACCTACAAGTAAAGAACAATTCAAGGCATCCATCAGGACTTGGAGTTTTTTTCTTTTTTTTTCAATTTATTGCCCCCTAGATTTTCAATTACTGAAAGTGAATACAGCTCTTTTTATGAATCACTTGGGCCATGTTTGCTGGCGAATAATATGCTAAGCATACATTTTGGGGATCACGATTAATCACTCTACAGGGTCGTGCTTTACTTGATAACATATCTAAAATGGGTTTTGATATAATTTTTAGTGGACAGCTAACATACTGGCTAACAGATCAATAAACAATTTATTTATTTGGGAGTAGTGAAGGGCGTGTCTATAGAAATAATTCAAATAGAGGCTTCTTTAGACCACTTACTGACTAAAGTAACCATATAATCAAATTTAAATGCATCACTCATGGTCAACTTAGCGATAACAACCGGCCCCATTCCACGGAGAGCATGCTGTTAAGAATACCTGTGGATATACATAGATAACTTTATTAGAAAAATTGAGGAAAATGTTAAACTCGCTACGCAGCGTGCTCCTTTCTCCCATCGACATGTGACGTCTAACAGAATTTACTCCGTAGACGTGTAAAGGCTTCTAGCGGAAAAAAGACAGGCAAGAAGAGAGCGGCGACGATACGGATCCCCTAACTAAAAACGGGTCCAAATGAGTATACCCAACAGCTTAAAAAACTTCTAGAATATAAAAAACCGATTGGTTACAACAGTACCTACGAGAACTAGACGCAACTCCACAAACAGATTATTCACTATGCCGAGCACCAGAGGGCTTAAAAGGCTCACAATAAATAAGACCCCGCTGCGTTATCGGAATAGAGTTGGGGCAAAAACTGATACCGAGAAAAGAATTCTTTTCATTGAGAATTTAATAAAAGTATTAACGCAAACACATCCGCTGATATAGTCGAGCTGCTGGTGTAGCCGCAACTATATTACAATTTGATATTCTGGAGATCGAAAAATCTGTTGCTGCCCTAAACCCGAAAAAAGCCCCAGGAGTTAATGAAATTAGTAACAGAATGCTCAAGGAATTACCAAGAATAGCAAAGAAATTATCCTTCTAATTTTTAATGCTATCCTGTGGCTTCGACACTATCGGGCTGTATGGAAGGTTTCGATGGTCATTATGATCCCTCAGCTCGGAAAAGATCACACCCTTGTGGAATTTTATAGGCCTATAAGTTTGTTTTTCTAACATGTCAAAGCTGTTTGAGAAACTGCTTGCGAGCAGGCTGACTCTACTACTGAACAGCTCTGCATTCCGGATCATTAATTTGGTTTCAGAAAGAAACATAGCACCATCGAACAAACACACATACTTGTAAATGTAGTAAGAGCTGCGTTTGAAGAAAACAAATATTGCCCAGTTCTGTTTATTGACGTTACCCAGGGCTTTGATAAAGTGTGGCATGAAGGTTTAATAAATAAATTAAAGCAGAAGTAACCCGTAAACATTGACAACCTACATATTTGTTAGCTATATTGCTGGTCGCAAATTTATTATTAGAGATTGTAATTTTTAAGCACACCGCAGCCAATGGAAGCGAGATTTTCATATGGCACTCAAAATTATTAGACAACAACTTTTGGATTGTTATGCTCAGAATATTGATGATGCTTTGTAAAGTAATCCAACCTACTGCGTCTATTAATTGTTTGTTTAAATCAATCTTAAGTATTTTAAACGTGGTCTTAATATGTAAATATAGTTGTATTATATTTCTTTATCAAAAGAAATTACATTCATTGG